>CM046998.1:72862910-73152910 GCA_025698465.1 Gossypium longicalyx | reverse complement strand
ATGTTGTTCATCAAAACCCAAAATCCAATATTTGATGGCCAACATCCGCACTAACTATCACTCGCAGGTCACTGACCATCGGTCACTAGTAGTGGCTTAAGTCTAAGACACATCCCTAAACTCGTTTTTCTTCTTCTTTCCAAATCTGACTAATGTTTTGTCAAAATTGGCCTTGATTCCTTTAGAGCTATGCTCAAAATCTTGAATTCTCTTTGTCCATTCTCCAAATCTGATAATCAAATTGGCTTGAAATTTAAACATATTACTACACCCCCAATGCTTCATTTTCACCATTGGGAACTTCCAAAAAAGGCATTGGCTAACCTTAACAAAGGTTGGCTTTTGTGTTTTTGTTGTGGTGTCTTTTTCTTCTTCTTTCGTTCTTGCTTGATTTTAAGGTTTCTTTCTGCATTTGTTTGTTTTAACAATATCTACGAAGGATTTTAAATCATTAAGTTTAAATTTTTGCTTCTAAGAATGTGTAAGCTATGGCATGATACAATTTTTTTTTTAAAACTGATGTTAAATTAGTAAAAGGCAAATTACATGAATAGTTTGATGGCTTGGTTTTTGAAGTTATTTTATGAAAATTGAGTGTTAAGAGAAAGATGGTGTTCTTAAGCTACAAACAAAATTCTATTTGGATCAAAATTGTTAAGCTTGAATGGCGTTTGAATTATTAAAATTCTATTGATAATCTTATAATATTTTGTTCTTTTCCCATTGTTGAGTAATTTTTTATGTTTTATTAAAGAAAATATTTGTGTATTTATATATATTATCACTGTTCATGATTTGACTTCATTATTTATGGACTTGACCTCATTATTCATAGGATTGACGTTTTAAGCAAGCCTTGGACATGTTGAATACGTGTACCGTTCTGGAACACCTGTTAGACCTTGCGGCCCCCTACATGCGAATTCCTTGGTATATGCGAGCTGGGATCGCAAACTCCCTTCGGCTCGTGTGAGCTAATATCGCGAGCTCTACTGGCTATTCTTTCATTGTACGCCTCACACATATCTATCTAGTGGGGCCTAGACGGATTACGGGTAAGCGACCCAGATCTCATTTGGATTTTCTGTTGCTGATTATTGGTGTATAACACCCATGTTATGTTAGATACCAATTGTTAAGGTGTTTTCTGTTTGGAGCTTACAAAAGTTTTAACATTTTTCTTGTTATGATTCATGGGAAGGTTTTGTAATATGCCATTTTAGAGTTTACTCCAGGTATATTTTGTATAGTTTTCTAGAATTAGGATCAAATTATATATTGTGTAAAATTTGAGAACTAAACTTTTTAAAATTAAGATCAAATTGACACAAATGTATGAACGTTAAACTGAATTTGTTATTATGTCAATTTTTATAACTATCATGACATTTTCTGTTTCTTAGTTAACTCGTTGACAAAAAAGAAGAAGAAGAAGATAAATATATTATTGAGGTGACCATTTTATAACTTTTTATAGTTATGTGACAAAAAAAAAGAAACTCAAACATGGTTAGATGACTTGCAATGTAGCTTACACATTTTTTCTACACATATATATATTTATCTATCTACATATATACCAAATTTATAAATATAATTTATACTGAATATATATATTTATAAAAGCACGAGTTTGAAAAAAAATTTGAACCTACAAAAATACTCTTTATTTTCTATTATATTACGAAATTCATATTTCAAAATAAAAAAAGTTGAAGTAAAATAAAAGTTATGATAATTACATATTTAAAATAATTATAATTTAATTTTACAATTATTAATTAAAAAATTGTGCTAATTTTAAAATAGAGTTGTTATTCTAAGCATAAAATATAAAAAAATTTGTGATAATTATGGTTATAATAAATAATTATAATTATAATTACAATTACAATTATTAGTTAAAAAATTTGGAGAAAAGTTGTGATAATTTTATTGATGTAAAATGTAGTTATTACTTAAATAGAATTCTAAGCATCTTAATTATTACTTAATTAATATTAGAGTTAATTATATAAATTAGTTATAATTTTGAATGATGTTACTTTTTTACTATATTATATGTTGAATATGTTAAAAATGCTTTAACTATAATTTAAAAATTTTCTATTATAATATTTGAATTGATAAATTAATATATTTTAATTATATTCCGTAATTCAAATAAAAATATTATTTTACATTAGTTATTCCATTAAAAGTTTAATATTGAAATAATTTGATTAAATATTAGATGTATAGAATCACATGCAACACATATGACATTAGAAGCTAATATATATATATATATATATATATAAACATGAGTTTTGAAAAGTTGATAATACACTTTATTATTCATTGTATTATTGAATTGATATTTTTTTTAAATAATAGAATTTTTATTCATTTAAACTAATAATTGAGTGAAAGTTGAATTCAACTTATCGAGAATAAATAATATTAATTTAATTATTAATAATAAAGCAATAAGGTTTTTTTTCATTAAAATAAGGAAAACTTGTATGATTTCCTAAATCAATTCTTGTATGATTTCCTAAATCAATTTTCTTAAAAAATTATTTATTAAAATATATTTGTTTTTGTGGGAATACCTCGACAGTCATGAGTGTGTACGGTTTTAATTATTGATTTGTTTTTTTTTTTTTTTTTTTTTGGGATGAGAGAGGAAACAAAGAAAGAGAAAATTGACAAACAATTCTAAGTTAGGACCTCGACACTGAGACTCGTCATGTTTAGCTAAACATTTTGACTTCTTTTTTATTCTACAATTGTTGACAATAAGCTCTGTTTTTTCCAGTGGAAGAAATTTTAAAAAGCTTGAATATTATTACTGCGCGTGATTTCATGGCCTCCAGCAGCATAAGAAAGTGAAATTCAGTCATATGTTCCACAAAAACACAGTTATAGTAAACCAATCTCCAAAGAATCTGAACCATGTTTATAAAAATCTGAAAGCATTGCTGAGGAATTATATTTATATTGGATTCAAATGCGGGCTTAAAAAGAAATACAAAAAAGTAATTGCCCATGTTCAACGATCAAATGCACCCACTCACCACTCATGTCATATCTTGCCCAAGAACAACATCTGAACAGCCATGCATATTGTGATGCTATGTGATGGGAACAAGAGGAAGGCAGAATTTTCAGCTGGATTTGGTGAACCTGAAAGAAAGAAAAACTCTATTTAAACATCCCACTGATTTTAAATTTTTTTTTTTAATGATCAAAAACGTGAAAAAAAAAACCTGGAAGGCAAACAAGTGGATTGACATGCTGGCCGCAGCGTCCAGGCAACTCTTGAGCTTGTGTCACATTTATGCCTGCCTGCTCAGCTTGTCTGCTACCCTTGTTGCTTATCATACTACACAAGCATTCTGGTTGGGATTTAATCACAGATTTCAGAGGATCGCAGCAGCTATCTGGCACATCTGCATCATTTCCATTAAGATAATTCAGGCAAGGAGCAATCTGGTTTAGGCATGAGGAGGAGCTCTGCCTCTGCCTTTGACTCTGACCCCATCCCACCATCATCAAATTTGCCACAATCACTAGTATAGTTACAACGTACGCCCTAAACTGCTTCATCTCTCAAAATCCAGCTGATCTGGTCTGCCTTTAATTTCCCAACACTAGCAGACATTTATACAACACTCAAGTTTTGGAGTTGGTGATCTAACTTCTGCCATGCTATTAGTTGACTCTTACCTTGGGACTTTCAGTTATCAGACCAAGTGCCACATTTGAAGTTGAAGGAGGGCGGCAGTGGCCGTTGGATAGGTACAGCTAACTTTAAACCACTAAAAAGCGACCATTTATGGTAATTAGACCTTGTATGTAAGCAATGAAGCCTAACCGGGCATCACCCGACGCAGGGCATAAGAAGAACCCAGATGCGTGCTTGGTCCGCCTAAGCGGGCCAATATTACATGTTTACCGTGCCATTGCCAAGTCCTGTTAATAATGAAATTAAAAATATATTTAAAACAAAAATATTCGTTTTAACATTTTATGGATTTATAATATCTTTATTTTATTATAATTTTTATCATGAATTTCTTATAAAATTTCTTTGATTAATTTAGCATTTTATAAAAATTTTAAATCGCGTATCTTATTCGTAATATTGAATTTATAAATTGATACTTAAATTATATATTTTTTTTATTTTAGTGTTTAAACATATATTTTTTGTCACAAGTGGTATATAAATTAATTTTTTTTTCAAGTTAATATCTTTATTAGTTCAACTGTTAGTCAAATTATTAAATCTATAAAAAAATTAATTAAAATTGTCATGTCGCAAAAAAAAGACAAAAAAATATTTTCTCTTCATGTATGTATGTATTTATGAATGTATGTAGGTATGAGTTCTTTTTACTTTATTTCTTTTATTTCTTTTTCCTCTCATTGGCTTTTTCCGTGAGTGTGAGCATTTTTTACTTCATTGTTTTGATCAAGGTTTTCAGAATTATATGGATGGTCGAATTAATTTGACCACTAATTTCCGATTTGATCAATTCAACTAGTTGAATCAAATAAATTATTAAAAAATTAATAAAAATAAAAATATTTGAAATAGAGAAAACAGGTCGAACTGACTAGTTCAGTAATTTTTTAGCTTGATTCAACTGGTTTGTATCTGTTCGTGGATCAATGGGTTCAACTCCTATCTCCAGATTAATACCTCGACCAATTGTCGGTCCAGTCAATCTAGTCAGTCAATCCAATCCGGTTCTAAAAATATTGATCTTGATTGATGTAAATAATATTTTTGATCCTGTTACATTGAGAAGCAAACGATAAAGTTCGAAAAAAATTAATCACCAATGTCTCGACCTCAAGAGGGCGAATTTCAAGTATTGTTGACATTGCCAAATATTATAAAAGCAGAAAGAAAATATAGAAAAAATAAAGAGTGATAAATAATGTAAAAGAAAATAAAAGAATTAATTTTTTTTAAAGTTTATATCACGTAATTGTCTATTATTGGCAAGATTTTTTTTAACGAATATAACATTTTGGTATAAAATGGGCAACGCAAGGATAGTTTAAGTACTATTTGTGATTAAAAAAAGTTCAATTACAAACTTGGGGAAAAAGTGCATAGTTTAGCTATTAATTCACCGGTTAAGCCTTCTTCTTTTTAAAATTGAAATGGTTTCACTAATTATTGGACTATCAAAGATACCAATTTTTTAGATTAACAGCGGTATCAATTTTTAAGTTCAACCGATCTATTTTCAAAATTGAGAATGGATAAATTAAAATACTAAGGGTTTGTAACACCCCTAACCCCCTTCCACCGTCGGAT
The DNA here is from genome assembly GCA_025698465.1 of Gossypium longicalyx. NCBI lineage: Eukaryota > Viridiplantae > Streptophyta > Magnoliopsida > Malvales > Malvaceae > Gossypium > Gossypium longicalyx. The sequence goes on along the minus strand of CM046998.1, from coordinate 73,147,593 downwards.
TAGGGTCACGGGCATTACTAACAAATCAAAACAAATAATCAATCATAATCAGCATATAAACTAACCATTAACATTATAATATACAAGGGTGGTCACAACAATCTAATACTTTCATACTAGAATCTTATAAAATTAAATGACGAATCGTGCTATGCAATGCTAAACTTGGTCTTCCACTGTCTACACTCTTATCACTATTTATCCCTTCTTGAATGCTAGAAGTTGGTTACATACAAGACTATTCCAATTATTCACATTAGAGTATTGGGTCATACTCCAACTATTTATTTTATTTATCTTCAATGATGTTAATAGAATGCACTTAATTTAAATATGCTAATCCATTCCAATTCAGTGTAAATGTTACTCTTACAACCCCTATTTCGAGTCTACGGGACCCTAAAAGTAGTTTAAAAACAAATAGGGACTAATTTGAAACATTTTTAAAAGTTTAGGGCCATTTTTGAAAATTCCTAAAACAGGGAACACACTGCCGTGTGGAATGCTCCTGCTCGTGTGACTTTCGAAGTTGGGACACACGGCCGTGTCCTAGCCCGTGTAACTCACTGACTTGAGACACATGATCGTGTCTCAGCCCGTGTCTTTGCTCGTGTAACTCACTGACTTGGGTCACACACCCGTGTGTGTTTCCCGTGTGTGACACACAGCCGTATGCACCTAAAAGTACCTTAAAACTCAAGTTTACCATTTCCTACTTGCTTGAACATTAAGCAACTCAATTACCAATCATTTAACCTACTCAAAACACGATTAAGCACGCTTAAAACGAGCTAAAACAACCTATTTTAAGTGCCTAACCAATGTACCCTTGTTGTTACCACAAATTATATAATCAAACACACTAGCAAAGCAATCAACCATTCAAGCTTTCCTTCATGCCAAATTTCACCATAATTAGACTAACACTTAGCTATTAAGCTACTACACTTTAAACTAACACATACCAAAATATTGAGCTAAGCTATTATACCAACATAGCCTCATTCACTACCATATTTACATATGATCATCATTTCATTAGAAACCAAAATAACATCACATTAACAAACCAACTATCAACCAAGGACTTCCTAGGTACATGCCATTACAAAATAACATATCACCACATTTGAGCTCAGGATTTGTTATTTGATGCTGAGTTAGTGATAAGTCGAACAGTACCTAACCTGGGCACAGAAAACAAAATCGCATGCTGAGTATAACTCAGTGGTATTTCTATAATCCGAACAATTTAACTTAATATGTGTAATCAAAATGTGAGAATGTAACAAGAAATGTTATGCATTTATGTTTCAAATCGATAATAAAATTTTCTCATTCTTCATTACATCCACTAAATTCCACATGTTCAAGTATATATATATCAATGGCATTTCTTATAACTTTTGAATACATCAACTCATGCAATGGCATGATTCATCTCTTTAATCAATATTTGAAATCATTTCAAGTTTCACATCTCATTTTATCATTCCATATTTCATTTCTCATCTTTGTCATTTCAATATCAATCACATTAATTATTATTTTACTTTCCTCTATTAACACGACTTGGACTCGGGCAGATACATGGATCCAACCAACACACCAGTTTGGCACCTAACGTCTCATTGGATAAATCCGAAGTAATAATTGTGCCCATTGCTATATAAATTGACACTCAGTGTCTCATCAGTTAAACCAGAGCAAATTGGCACTCAGTGCCTCATCGACTCGAGGTCGAAGAAATCCCTAAACTTTTCTTATCCTATGGCATGCCATCTATATTCGACCTAGCTCGAAATAGTTAATAGGGTTCCATTTCACTTTCAAATATATCCAATGTCCAATTATCATATATGCACATTATCACATATAAACATATATTCAATTCAATCTTCATATATTCAATAAATTCATAATATACCAAATCAATCCATTTCAAGCGACTATGAATTCAATTCAATTTCAAAGTACAAAAGTACTCACCTCAAATGCTTACCATACGCAACAGTTCAAAATGTAATAATTTATAACTTAGTTTGGATTATAGAAACACAAACTGTGAATTCCGAGCTATTCAACGTCGATTTTATCTTTCCCCTTTTTACTCGAGGATTCTGGTACGACGTTAGCTACAAAATAAAATAATTAAAATAAATTAATATTGCACAACTCAATTTCACATTAAATTTCAATTTTCACACTATATTTTGCTTATTCTTTAATTTAGTCCTTAAGCCGAGACTAGATTTTAACCTTCACATATAACTTTATATTTTTATACAAATTTCATTGTAAACTATATTTAGCTTCCTCTTTCCCAATTCGACCCCTTAATTTCAAATTTTTCACAATTTAGTCCCTATTGCTCAAAATCAACAATTTATTCCATAATTTAGTCATTTTCCATTTGTAACTTAAAAATCTATCTATTTAATCCATAATACTTAAATTATTCAATAATGTGAATATCTAAAATCTTGAACAATACTAAAAATTATAACATGGATCGGGTAGCCCTAGGTACCGGGATTTTGAAAACGTAAAAATTACAAGTATAGGGACTAAATTGCACTAACCAATTTGAATTTGAAAATCAAATCCCCTTAGGCCATGCATTACTCTTCTTCTTTTCTTCTTTCTTTTCTTTGTTTAATTTGCATGCATTTATCTTTCCCACTTTCATTTCTTATCTTTATTAAGGTTCTATTCTATTATCATTATTATTTATATATACATTAAATTTAACACATATATAACATATATATAATATACATGTAACACCCCTAATCCATATCTATCGTTGAAATAGGGTTTTAAAGCATTACCAGAATTTACAGATAAAAAAAACAGAAATTTAAAACATTTCACAACATATAATATTCATATAAGAAACCAATAAAATTCATACATACTATCTCTTATTCGAGCCCTTGAGGCCCAAAATACCCGTTAGAAATAAGTCAGGACTAATTCGAAAACTCAGAAAAATTTTCAAAGCTGTAGGGTTCACATGCCCGTGTGACTCACACGGCCAAGAGACACGCTCGTGCCTTAGGTCGTGTGGGCATTCGAAATAGGGACACACGGCTGTATCCGTGCCCTTGTAACTATTTGACTTGGGTCACACGGCCAAGCCACACGCTCGTGTGTCAGGCCGTGTACCCCTTTCAAAGTAGCCTTGCACGCTCGTTTGCTAGCCGTGTGTCTCACACGGCCGAGTCACACGCCCGTGTGTCTGGCCGTGTGGACCTAAAATGTGCCCTAAACAACAAATTTACCATTTTCTACATGCTTAGCATTAAACAATTCAAAAATCATTCATTTAACCTGTTCATAAGCACTTAAACACTAACTTAAATTCACATGCACATATCTTGATTTAGTTCAATTTACCATGCCATAATATGGCTTTAAAAAAAAACACAAGATTATATATATATCAAACCAATATTAAACTTATAACCTCATTTACAATCCATCCATAAAATAACTATTATTTAGACACCCTAGGTACATGCCGACACAAAAGATAAACATAACCATATTTAAGTTCGAGATTGTTGTTGGATGCTGAATCGACAATCAAAAGTTAAGTACCTAACTTGCACATGGAAAACAAAACCGTACGCTGAGTAAAACTCAGTAGTATTTCTATAATCTGAATATTTAAAGACATAATAATAAAATATGCACATATTAATTATAAGTACAATTGAATATTTAAAACTGCATTTATTCATACAATGACATTAGCCATTTAATACTCAAATAATAAATACATCATTTTATATCATACTCAATTCTCATCACTTGCAATATAATAGCTTTTCACAATTTATCCACATATCATTTAAACAATAACATTATCCATTCCATATCCAATTCATGAATACATAATTCATGTATCTCATTTTCATGTTTCAATTCACTATCTAATTTTCAATTCACATACAATATCATCCAACATCAATCATAGTACCGTTTTATTTAATTACCCCTATTAACACAACTCAAACTCGGACGGATACACAAATCCAACCAACATACCAGTTTGGCACCCAGTGCCTCATCAAATAAATCCGAAGTAATAACTTCGCCCAGCGTTATATAAATTTGACATCCAATGTCTCATAGGTTAAACCGAAACAAATTGACACCCAGTGCCTCATCGACTCGAAGTCAAAGAAATCCTTAAACTCTTCCAATCCTATGACATGTCATCTATATCCGACTTAGCCCGATATAGTTAATAGGGTTTAATTTCACTTTCTAAATACAACCAATATTCAATATCCAAATTTCACATTAACACATATATTCATTTCAATTGAATTCAATTCAATCAACTTTAAATCAATTCAATAATCAAAGTGCCATATACTCACCTTAACCACATACCATATACATTAATTTAAAATACAACAGTTAACAACTAGGTTTGGATTACAGAAATACAAACCAGGAATTCCGAGCTATTCGACGTTGACTTTATCTTTCCCCTTTTTAGTCGAGGATTCCTATACGACGTTAGCTATGAAATTAAAACAATTAAAATTCATCAATATAACACAATTGAACTTCATATTGAATATTGAATATTTCAATTTTTGACTCAATATTTACCTAAATTTCAATTTAGTCCCTTAACCGAGACTAATTTTTATTCTTTACAATTAATCTTATATTTTTACACAAATTTCACTTTAAACTAAATTTAACTCCATATTTTCACTTAAACCCATAAATTTTAAAATTTTCAAAATTTAGTCCCTATTACTAAAAATTTACAATTTATTCTATAATTTAATATTTTTTTCATTTCTAACTTAAAAATCTATCAATTTAATCCCTAATAATAAGATTATTCAACATTAACAACCTTTAAAAACTCAATCAATGCTAAAATTTCGACATGGGTCGGGTAATACTTAACACCGGAATTCTAAAAACATAAAAATTACAAGAAAATAGACTAAATTGACTAACCAATTGAACTTTGAACCCTAAAAATCCCTAAGCCGTGCGTTGAACCTTCTTTCTCCCTTCCTTCTTTCTCTTTTTCTTTTTTCTTTCTGTTTTGTATGGCTTTCTTTCTTTTAATACTTTTTTTTGTTTTATTATAATTTTATAATATATATACTTAATAATTAAGTAAACATATTATAATATATATTTTAACTTTAATATTATAATATATATATAAAATAAATTTACACATATAAGTTACTAATACCGTGCACTTAATGGAATAACATATAATTGCTTCTTTAATCCTTTTAATTATTCTTTAATTTATAATTTAACTTTCACCCTATATGCAATTTAGTTCTTATACCTAATTACTTTTAATTTATGCAAATTCACTTGATCGAAATCTAATTAACTACACAACTAGATTTATAAATATTTATTAAAAATATTTAAGAGTCTGATTTACGGAAATAGAGTCCCGACAATGCACTTTTTTTTTTACTTTGGTCCTTTTTAATTAATTAACTATCGAAACGTTAAAATTTCTTAACAAAAATTTAATACCACCTTAATGACACTTCGTAAATAATTATAAAAATATTTACGACTCAGTTTATAAAAATAAGTTCCCTAAACTACTGTTTCCGACACCACTGAAAAACGAGCTGTTAAAATACACATGCATATTATTTAACCCATGGTCAGCCACTTATACAAAATCGTTAATTAAGTGGCATAATTGCTACTTTAGCCCCTTTAGTTTATTTCAATCTATAATTCAACTTTTAACCACTACGCAATTTAGTCCCTGTACCTTAATAACTCTTAATTTCACGAAATTTAATAATCCAAAAATTAATTCACTACTAAACTAGCCTCATAAATATTTAATAAAAATATTCACGGGTTTATTTTACGGGAATGGAGTCCCAAACCTCACTTTCCGACACCTTTGACTATTGGGTCGTTATAGGATTTTTCATTTCTTCATTATTATAAGCAATACTTCCAACCTCTATTTATGATTCCTAATTTCTATCTCATTAGCCTTATTTCAATTTCATTTCGTATTTATTTTAGTATATCTATTTTTTTACGTCAAACCTCTCCCCGTTTTTCCATCTTACCAACTTGATCTTATTGTCTTGGATAACAAACATGTGTGAATCATTTCATGAAATATGTGTGTAGATAGTCCAAAGTTTCAGAGTTAGCTCTTGATCTTCTAATCAAAAATCAATGTTGATATTAATACTAATTTTCTCTCTGTGATGAATGATTTTGGGTCTTTAACCGGTGATTGTTTAAGGGACAGTGATGGTTCTAATGAAGACCGTAACGCCAAAAAAGTAAGATTCAATGAGGTGGATGGAAATCCAATAGAAAACATGGTGGTGGATGTAGCCTTGGTGAGTGGTGCTTCGTGGAAGGATAAATTGCTTAGGGGGAAGTTCTGGATCTCTGGTCTCCTCCATGAACCCAAGTGTGGCTATTGATGGAGATTTGTATTTTGAAGAGAGTGATATCTTGAGATCCATCATTAATAGAATTCCCGCCATTGAATTCTCTGATCGAATAAATAAAATTTTGTCAAAGACATGGAAACCACGATAGTGTAAAACTATTAGGGCATAATATTGGGTATGGTATGCTTTTCAACTAAATTTCGAGTCTTTAGAAACCATCTAAACCCTTTCGATTAATGGATGTGGAGAATGGATACTACTTGGTCCGGTTTCAAAACAAAGATGATTACGAGATGGTTTTAACTTAAGGACCTTGGGTGGTTTTTGGTCACTACCTCACTGTTCAGCCGTGGACGGTGCAGTTTAGTCCGTTAATGCATTTCCCTAGTGTGGTTCTAGCTTGGAATCGATTCCCAAGTTTACTAGGTTTTCTATACAAGAAACGTGTGTTTAAAAATATCAGAGGATTGGTTGGAAAAGTGGCCAAGATAGACATTAAAATGGATAGTGGGGTAAGGGGTCAGTTCGCTAGGATGGCAGTGTTCGTTGACCTTGAGAAATCGCTAACCTCTCAAGTTTTGATCAATGGCAAGATCCAAAGAGTAGAGTTTGAGGCTCTACCTACGTTTTGCTTTTCTTGTGGTAAGTATGGACATTTAAAAAATGTTTGCTCTTATTTTTGACAGGCAGAATGCAGATAATGGCCAAGAGGTAGCCTTCACTCCAGTGGTGAACAGATTTGCTCCGACGAAGACAGAGGAAACTTTCGACCCTTGGATGATTGTCGAGCATAAATCACGGTACAATCAAACTGGAAATAGGAATCAAGAGGCTAAGACCCCGGAAAAAATTCAAATGGTTTCCAAATTTGCTGCGCTTAAAATTGATTCAGCGGGATTTGAAGGTGAAAAATCTGAAAGTTTGGGAATTAATTTTCAACAGGGGGATTTTGCTAAAAAAAAATTGTAAGACAAGAATGGAGGGTCAAAAGCTGCGTTGGTGGAGAAAGAAAACATGGGAAAAATGACGCTAGGCCAAAGCAATAAAATGGGCCATAAAAGTCAGTGAGGCCTACTGGGCCTAGGACAAACAACAACAAACAAAGCTTGGTAAGGGTTGTAGCAGTAAGGGGCTTGGGCGCTAGACCAGATCAGGCTAAGGGCAAGCATTACCTGGAAAGGGCTTTAAATTTTGGATCAAAAGTTACGAGCTTGGAGCAGGAGTGGGCTTTATCTGCTGGACCCGGAGCTACGAGATCGGAGCAAGGGCATGCTTTAATTGCTGGAGCAGGCTTGGTCAAAAGTACTTCTCTCTTGCATTTTAATCCAATGTTTGAAAGGTCTTTGGAATCTATAGTAACTTTAAATTCAAATTTATTGGACCCAAAAGTAACTTTAAATTCAAATTTATTGGACCCTACATTTCATTCTGCTGTGATTTTTAAAGAAAATAGAGACCCGCAATTAATTTCTAAAATCACTAAGGATGGAACAGTGGCTTGTGAAAGGCCTCATACTTCCTTTAAAGGGTGAGGTTTTGGGATTAAAAGTGGGCATTGATGACCGGGAAAGGCGTTGAATAAAATGATTTTTAGACTCGAGGATCGTTTTAAACTTGCTAGTAATTCTCGTGTTTCACTACCAGAGGCCATGACTTCTATGATTAAACTCCTCAATGATCAAATGGTTCCCTCAACAGATAATTCTAGCTCGATGCTTAAGATGGTGGTGATCGAACATCCGATACGCCCTAAAAGTTTGTTACTTTTCCACTTTTTTTATTTTTATTTATGAATTTTACTATTTTATCTTGGAATTGTCATGGTTGTGCTAGTTCGAAGTTTCTGTGTTTTTCGTGAATATAACCGTGAGTACAGGCTAAATTTAGTTGGTCTTATAGAGACGACGGCTAGTGGTGAGAAAGTCGATTCAATTATCTCGAAGCTCGATTTTCAACAGCTTCATCGTGTGGAAGTAATAGGATTTTCGGGTGGTATTTGGATTGCTTGGAGAGACTATTTTGTGTTGAGATTATCAAAAGTCACCCCAAATTTGTCATTGTTAAAGTTTCTAGGAGTAGCTTCAAATAGTCTTTTCTCACCGCCTTTGTTTATGGTAGCCCAAATAGTCATAAAAGAATACATATCTGGGGGCATTGCACAATACGATCCTGATGGACGATTCTCCGTGGATGGCAATTGGTGACTTTAACGCTATTCTTTCCTCTAATGAGAAGAGAGGAGGGCGGACTGTAGGGAAAATGTGTTCTTTATTTAGAGGTTTTATGGAGTTGACTTAGCTGCATGATTTGGGTTTCAAATGATCGAAGTTCACTTGGCAGAGAGGGGGCATCGTGGGATGTTTGGACAGGGCCATTTGTAATAATGAATGGAATTTTGCTTTCTCAAACTTTATGGTGACCCACTTGTCGCGTCTTAAATCTGATCATAGACCTTTATACTTGTCCTTGGTGACTGAGACTTATTTCTCCAAATGGCGTCCTTTCAAGTTCTTAATAGGTTGGGTTAAACATCTAGCTTTCTTGAATTTGTCAAAAGCAAATGGAAAGTTTCTGAAAATATGTCGACTGCCCACTTTGATTTTACTGATTAGGTTAAACAATGGAATAAAGAGGTGTATGGTCACATAAATACCCATAAAAAGCATTTGATTTGGAAGCTTTAGAACATTGAGATAACGCTTAACAGTATTAACTTAGATTATCTTAATCAGGTTGAGATAAAGGTGTGTTTCATTATGAGGAACTCTTATAGCTTCAAAAGGCTCGGTGTGACTGGTTGGTGTTAGGGAACCGAAACACCAAGTTTTTCCATACGTGCACCTTAAGAAAAAGAAAGCAAAATAGAATAACCATCTTGAAAATTCTTTAGGTGAGTGGGTATTGGATGAAGATCAGTTGAAGGTGAATGTGGTCAGTTTCTTCTTGAATCTTTATGGTAAAAATCCTGGCCCAATGAGAAAACTACCTCCTAATGCATTTCCATGTCTCAATGATGTTGAGATTGCTCTTTTGAATAAGCCAGTCACTGATGAGGAAATTAAAAAGACCATTTTTGATATGGCTCCCTTAAAAGCTCCAATAAGTGATGGATATCATGCTTTATTTTATCAAAGTCAGTGGGATCATATGGGGCCCTCAGGTTGTAGTTGGGTAAAAGGCATTTTTTACGGGAAAAGCATTAACTAGGATTTGAATAATTCGCTTATAGTGCTTATCCCTAAGGTTTAGAATCTGAAAGATTTCTTTCAATTTCAGCCAATCAGTCTATGTTCTGTCCTTTATAGATTGGTTATGAAGATTATTGCGAATCCATTCAAAGTGGTTTTTCTAAGAATCATAGACTGAGTTTGTATCAGGAGGGAATGTTACTAATAATATTGTTATCTCATAAGAGGTTATTCACTCTATGAAGGGAAATCAAAAGAACAGGAGGTGGATGGACATCAAAATTGACCTTAAGAATGCTTATGATCGTGTGCAGTGGAAATTCATTGATGCCTTTCTTCAGGCCGCAAGTATTCTTGTTTTCTTATGTAATGTTATTATGAATGCTATTTTCAATTCTACTATGCAGGTTTTATAGAATGGGTTCCAAGTCAGAAATTTTAACCTGCAAGGGGTGTTTGACAACGGTGCCCGCTATCTCCCTATTTGTTTATTCTCTGCATGGAATAGTTGGGCCAAAATTTTTGCTCTGCCATGGACTCTAGAAATTGGGCCCCCATTCGTCTCTCTTGTATCGGTCTATTGTTATCACTTTTTTTCGCAAATGATTTGATTTTATTCGGTCAAGCTGATGAAGACCAAGCCCAGGTCATCAAAGGTATCCTCTAAAATTTTGTGAAGTTTCGGGGCACCGGATCAATATGCGAAAAACAAATATTTTCTTTTCCAAAGGTGTTGATGGGAGCTTAGGGAGGCGCATAAGTAGGTATTTTGGCTTTCAGGAAGTGCGCGACTTGGGGTTTTATTTGAGGGTGTCACTTTTCCATGAAAAGGTTACTAATAATACTTTACTTTTTATGGTTGACAAGGTGCGTAACAAATTGTCCAGCTAGGATGCCAGACAACTCTCTTTAGCTGGGAGGGTGACTTCAGCTTAATCAGTTTTACTTCAGCTTTCAATTTATTTTATACAAACTATGATGGTTCTTAAATGGTTATGTGGTGAGATCAAATGCATTGTTAGAAAGTTCGTTTATGGGTCACACAATGGTGCGAATGAGATAGCTTTGGTTAGTTGGGATTCGATATGTCAGCCCGAATCATATAGTGGTCTTGGTCTAAGGCATTTGAAGGATCATAACACGTCATTCATGATGAAGGTCTGATTTAGCATCGTTTCGAATTCTACGACACTTTGGGTTTGAGTTCTCTGGTCAAAGTACGGAGTTGCAAGCGGTCTACCTATAAATATTTAAGGGGAAGTTGTTCTTTTTTATAGAGATTTTTATCCAAATTATGGCCTTTTATTCGTGATAATTTATTATGGTCTGTTGGAAATGGAAACTCTATTAACTACTGGCAGGACCCTTAGATTCCAAACTGTGGGCCTTTGATTAAACAAATTCCTGCTAATTCTAATCTTAGCATGGATTGGTCACTTAAAGAAATGACTACTGTGGATGGCTCATGAAATTTAAACTTTTTTCATCATTGGGTTTCTGAGGAGGTCATTAACAAGATTGTTAGTGTTCTACCACCATACATTGCTTCTAGCCTTGATAGAATCATTTGGGGGCCTTCTTCGACTGGTTGTTTCTCCTTCAAGAATGCTTATGCTAAAATTTGCGAAGGTTCCTTGAATCCAAAGGAGTCAATTTGGGAGTTACCTTGGAAGTTCTAAGGTCCATATCAGATCTGTTTTTTCATTTGGCTTATCCTTAAGCAACGTTTGATTACGAATGCTGAAAGGGTTAGGCGAGGGATTGAGAGTGATAGTGCATGTGGTTTTTGTGGTCATGAGTTTGAAGAGGCATTTCACATTTTCAGAGATTGCCTTGCTGCCAGAAGCATTTGGGATAAAATCGTTCCGGATGAAACTCTCTCTAGATTCTACACTAGGTCTCTCCAAGAATGGATCATGGGTAACTTTCTGATACATCAGCCTATTTCTTTGGTTGAGATTGATTGGTCGTGTCTTTTCAGGATCAGCTCTTGGCGTATTTAGTAGAACTATAACCTGTTTATCTTTCAAGGTATTTCATGGAGTATGGATGGTATACTCAAAGTTTCTCTTAGCTGGGCAAGACAATATACCTCTGCAGTTAAGACATTGACAACTAAATCCCAAAGGTCCTTTAATAGTTTACTTATGAAAGAAAGTTGGGTGTGCTTAAGTACGGATGGTTCAGTGAGATAGGATGAAGAATTTGCTGTAGCAGGAGGCTTAATACGGGATCAAAAAGGTAAATGGATTGTGGGGTTTAGTAGATATTTGGGGAATTGTACAATTATGAAGGCTAAACTTTGGAGCATCTTGGATGGGTTAAAACTTATATTAGATAGAAGATTTGAAAGGATCTTAATTCAGACGAATAGCCTTGAGGCTACTAATGCCATTCAAGAAGGTGTCTTTAGAATCTCGAACTCAATTTTACTCAAAAGAATTCATCAGATCCTAACAAAGGTAAAACAATAGAAGATTCAACATACTCCCCGAGAGAAAAACACAGTGGCAGATAGTCTTGCCAAAATAATTTGTAATAGAAAATCAGGTTTAAGACTATTTAAAGATCCTCCTTTGAGGGTCTAGTTTTTTTTGAATTTGTATCTTATTTTTTTCATCAAAAGAAGAAGAAGAAGAAGAAGAAGCAATGTCGATGAAAATGTATTGGTGAATTATTTTGCGGTGAGGATTGAAATTTCCATAAATTTTCCATCTCATAAAAAAAAAAGTAAATTGTAAGATAAACCTATTCCTATATGCAAAACACGTTTCAACTTCACGTTGAATATTGGTATTCATAACAATTTTTTATGAAAATTATAATTAAGAACTCCTTAATATTTTCCCATTTAGTTTGAAATTAATTAAAAGACTTAAATACTACAAGCTAGAATAGCCACTTTGAAGTAAAAAAAAAAAAAATCTTCAGAGAATTAAAATTAAATTATAATTTTTATGATAATAAAAATATAATTTTATCATTTTAATAATTTACATCTTTATAAATTTTAAAATATTAAAATAAATTTTTATCATTTTTAGAAAGACCACTTTTATTAATTTAAAATTTTTAAAATTTTAAAAAACTTAAATAGAAAATTTTCTATTTTAGGCTACCCTGCCTCTTTGATCATTTATTCCTGAACCAAAAAAAGAAAAACCTAACAGTAAAATACTTACAAAGTCTGGGCCTCTATGATGAGGTGCACTAACTACAATAATAATAATGTGAACCAACAGTTTCAGGTTCTTGGCATAATCCACACTACACTAGACATAATATATCATTCCAACTTCAATGAGATTGATGTGAGGAATGTTTAGTGCAACTGAAGGCCCCCTGCAGTTCTTTCTAAGAAATGAATACCCCATGTCTATTACTAGCTTTTTCAAATATGATGAACTTCTCCTGGCCTTTACATATGAATGTCCCATTATATATGCAACCCCTGCTTCCTTTGCCTCTATCAAATCCATCAGCTCTTCCCTAACACCTGTATCCATACCTGGACTTGCTGCTACTTCGAACCTCACGTGCCTCCTCCTCACTCCTGGATTCTCATCATCGGGATAAGAACTTCGCAAGCTCTGTAACATTAGGGATTTGCTGCTCTGTATGGACTCGATACCATCACAATCCTCTCTCTCCGTAACTATTAAACTCGAGCTTGATTGGATGGTCCTGCTACTTATAACAGCTAGCCTCCCATCATATGATGAACTCTCAGAACTACAAAATTGTGCATCTCCAGCTTCCATCTGGATGAACTCTGCTATGCTTTGTATAAGCTGGTCCTCAAAATCCCCATCATCTCGCTGGATATCTTTGTACCCATACCTGACAATGCACCTATACATACGATATGGCCTGGGGCATACCCGACCAATAAGAAAGCGTTCTTCTGGTGAAACATATGGGACTGGAACTGATTTCACACAAACAAAAACCAGCACCTTATGGAACGCTGGCAGGTTTGTGACAAAGTGGGAAAATATTGCAGGGACTCCTGTTGCCAGTTCAGAGTAAATGAGGCCTATCCCAGGCACACGCACGATACCGAGGCTAGGACCCAAGCCAAGCAACCATTTCAGAGATACTTTGTTGTGCAGGTCAAAGTTGTACTTCTTGCAAGTCCCATAGTGCCATATGTACATAACCAACATAAAGATGACAGACAGCACAAGAGGCACCCATCCTCCTTGAGGCACTTTCATGAGTGCTGCTGATAAGTAGACCCCTTCACTAAACCAGAAGAACACAAGGAACATAGCAGCAAGTAAAACACTTTTTTGCCAAACAAAGGTTACCACAAGAGCCATGAGAAACGTTGTAATAAACATCACCGTAATGCATGCAAGTCCTGAAAGCAAAGACCAAATAAGAAAACATCATCACCAAAGACAAATACCACAGCCAAGTTGATGCAAGTTAGTAACCATCTCTAGAATCTGAACTATGCGATTGACAACGGTACTCACACTCTATATAACCATAATAAATTCACCAAAACGTTAGTACAAAATTGATCGAGTTTACTGTGTAAGAGAGGAACGATACAAGAACTTTACTAGTCAATCATTTAAAGTCCAAACTCTAAAGTTTACGTAACAAAGTCAACTTCCATGACTGAGGCTATAGGCAAGGAAAAGCAATAATAAAGTTTGGCCATGATTGAAAATACCCACTTAACACTTTATATAGGCACAGAATTTAATTATTATTTAATCATATTTTTGTCAAGAATATTTGAGGAAAGAAGCAGCAGTTATCAGAGAACGAATTACCATAAGCATTTCCAATTAAAGTAGTACTTCGAAATCCAATAGTTATTGCAAGAGTAAGTATCATGAGTATCCAGTTTATTTCTGGGATGTAGATCTGGCCAAGTATATGTTTTGAGGTGTGAACTACTTTGACTCGAGGGAAGCATCCAAGGGCATGACATTGTTTAATTAAAGAAAAAGTGGCAGTTATAATAGCCTGACTCCCAACAATAGTTGCAAGGGTGGCAATCACAAAGATAGGCCAAAAAACTGGACCTGCAATGGTAAAATGAAAAATTACACAAACTTAAATGTTGTAACAATGTTTAGAAGCAATACAGTTGCTGTCAGATTGCACTAACCAGGAATTGAGTCATAAAAACTGTTAAGAACTTTTTGTGGGTTTCTTGACAAGAACGCAGCCTGACCCATGTATTGGACAACCAGACATGGGTATACTACGAATGCAAATGCAAGCTGCAGAATCAGGAAAATTTATCAGGTTTCTTCCTCATACATCAGTCAAAACAAAGGTTCATTTATCAAGTTCTACAGATGCAGCTTAATAAGGCAAGAGGATTAGACATGTAAGTCAAGAGAATAGAACACTTTCACCTTCAATCCAAAATTTACTATCACATGCTAGGAGTGGGAAAAAAGAGAGTACAAACAAAGGAGGAACTACACTCACCCTAATTGATAAGGCAGTGAAATGACCAAGGTCTGCAAACATAGCTTCGGTGCCTGATGAAACCCAAAAATTGCACATGATCACTAACTCAAGCCAACAACCATCTAAGTCAATTAAAATAAAAGTTATGCTGTAATCTGTTGATAACCAAATGCAACCTACCAGTTACTGAAAGAAGGATCCCTCCTAGCGAAAACCAGCCATCTTTACCGGTGTCTCTAAAGAACTTGATAATATAATATGGGGAAATTGCACGAACAATCTTTGGGTTCCAAAATATTATGTTGTACAAGCCAATGGAAAAAATTGATACCAGCCAGATGATCACAATTGGTGCAAACATAAAAGCTACCCTGCGTGTTCCAAAATGCTGCAGGGCAAATAGGCCCACCAATATGACACAAGCAAGCACGACAATTTCACCTAGGTCAAAAAATAAAGCCAATTTATTAAGCACTACAGGAAAAACGAAACATCAAGAGAACTTGTGAACCCAAAACTTAGTAGAATTAATAAAGGAAAAGAAAACCAAAATTGAGAACTGAATTACCACTAGCTAATTTCTTTTCAGTAACTTGAAGTCCAGAAACTGATGACAGAACTGCAAACATAGAAACAGTTAACCCCTTAACCATTGGAAGAGAGAAATCAATTAACACAGCCAGTTGAAGACAAAATGGCACAAGTACAGCAACAAAACAGAGGGAAATTTTACTTAGATGATGAAATATCAAAATCTGACAAACAGGATCCACCACGAACATATACTAGAGGCAGGAGGATTCGTTCAAACACTTGACAAAAGAGAAAATATGGAAGTCCAGGATTGCACTGCTATGCTCATGAAAGTATTTGTGATGATCGGTCCCGATAATTAGATCATTGGAGATCAACTATGTCCCATTGAGAAATAGGCACATTGAATGAATCAACATAGTTGTGAAAATCCCAACACGACATGCAAAGTTGCCACACTGATTGCGTGGTCTCGCAAATGGTTCAAACAAGAAAATTGAGGAAAAGCGTTGGCTTCACCATCTCCTCTAGTTTGGGATCATATAGTTGTTGGATTTTGTTTATAAAAGGTAAAGTCCCAGCAAAAAAGTATCTTGTTTTGTTCATATGCAAAATCCAGCAGAGCTCTTCATCAAAATTTCTTCTCAAGCTCAGAACCTTAATCCACAATCATTTACTAAAGTAATGTAATAAAAGTTAGCATCAATAGCTTTGCTTATTGTCCCACATGCCACACACGATAAAGAAGAAATTCCAAGAAAGAAAAAGTATTAAAACTTTATAATCCACAGCCACAAAGACGATAACCTAAGAATTTGCAATATTAAAATTTAGTTAGCCATATAAATATCTACCTGATATTGCCGGAGTGAGCACACCATCACCTATGACCATAGAAGCACCAAAGAGTACCACAACAAGAAGGGCTGTCCTTAACGCTTTATGCTTCTCCAAAAATCGCTTCAATGGAGAACCAGTGGCCACCTGCATCGAGGGCCCATATTTGTAGGCAGAGAGTTCTTCATCAGCTGCTTGCTGATTGGGAAGCAAGCTAAATTTTGCATGCCTACAAAGCAGCGAGTAAAGAGCAAAAGTGCCACCTGATAAGAAATCATGTAAACATGATGTTAAATGGTTAGCCAAAGTTTTATAGGAGAGTAATATCCATTATGAAATTTAATGATTCACCACACCTTCACCGCTATCATCTGCACCCAGCATGATAAACACATATTTAAGAAGGGGTATCAATGTAAGGGTCCAAAAAATCAAGGAAAATGCTCCAAATATTGCATCTTCATTCTGATGATCCTGCAAGTTCCCTATGAACGTGCTTGAGTAAACATAAAGAGGTGAAGTGCTCAGGTCTCCATACACCACCCCAAGGCTCTGGTATGCTAATATTAGGTTCCTGGAGAGATTGACCCATGAAAGCTGCAAAAGTGATTCAGGTACTTAAAACAATTTTGAGTTTCAAATAAAAAACAAGTGATAATGCCACGATTAATGCCGGAACATACCTACACCCAAAACTCCAGCAAAAGCAGTGGTCAATATGGAAAATATTGAGTAGAAAAGGAAATATCCTCTTTTTTTATATATTAAAAGAAAAAAATAAAGAACTAAAGAAATTCAGGCCAACATTTGATTTTACTAGGAATTAACACCAAAGTGATCATATGCATGTCATATTGGTTTTCAAGATGCGGTTTTTTGATAACAGTGGCCATTAGATCAATGATTTTGCTGCAGTGATTTACATGTATAGGACACACTGATTGAACTGGAATTCAGAAATTGGTTTACTACGTATAAGTACAAAATTCTAGCAAAAAAAAAAAAAAAGTGACCTTTATTCAACCTTCCAATAATCGGGATGCGGATCCATGAGGAGGATAAAAAATATTTGAAATTTATGTTATAACTATATTATATCAGAAGAAAAGGTTGAAAGAAAGAAAGAAAAAAGATGACATGGAAAGTAAAGTAAGCTGAAAAAAAAGGCAGAGGTTAGGTTAGTAAAAAACTAAAAGCCTAATAGAGTGACGAAGCTACTAGAGCAGCTTAATTGAATTTGAAAGTAGAGCTGTGACTGAGAGAAAGAGATAAGTTAAAAACAAGGGAGATGCCATCAAGATTGTAAAGCATCGGAAATCAAGCAGATCGCAGATAAGAAATGAAATGAAAATTGAAAACCAAATACACAAGAACAAGATTCAAAAATCTTAAAATAAATAAATGAACACTAACCGAGGAAGGATTTCGCGGAGGAGAAGGTATCGAAACTCCTGATTCCGGCCCCATTGAAAGCAGACTCAGAGAGAGAGAGAGAGTGTGTGTGTGTGTGTGTGTTCTTTCAATTCTGCGGCTCCCTAAAACTAATCCGAATCTCACCTCCCTCTATTTTTAATTTCATCTTACATTTCCATCTCCATTTTTATTCCATCTTATCTAATGAGCGTCCCTTCCAAATAAATCTAAAACTGCTTATGGTTCATTTATCTGGTCTTTATATGTTATGATAATGACTTGTCTCATTCAATGACTCCAGTCCAGTAGTGGTTGGTTTGGTTGGATGGACTTGTACTCTTTTCCTTATTAATTTTCTTTTTATTTATCTCCAATGAAATCTAGTAAATAAAAAATATCACATTCGAAAGATACCTACTCAATGTTCAAACAAACAAAAAAAAAAGAAAAAGATAACTACTCCTTCGTTAGTACTGCTTTTACTTTTTTTTTTTTTTACTTATTTTTACAAATAAATTATATTTACCCTACTGCTTTTTAAATAAAATTTAAAAATAAATTAATATTCTTTTTTATTTTGTATTTACGCATCTGCCTCTTTATTTTTATATGAATGAAAATATAAAATATATTTATTAAAAATTTACTTAAAAAATAAATAAAAAAGAGATTGTTAAATTCATGGTGTCTTACTCTTATATTTAAATCTTAGATTTTATTTTTTTTTAAAAACTTTTAAAAGATAAAAATAACCACTTTTATAATTATATAAATTTATGAAAAAAATAAAAAAAATTTGTTATTTTAAACTAAATTAATGTTGATTAACTCACAACACCAACTTAATCAAAATTTTAAATAATAATATATATTAATTTCTCTATAAAATTATAAGTACTCAATTTCGAATATCAACAAATGTAATTATTATGTGTGAGTTTTCGATCTCATCATGTATAATTATCATAATTGAGTTGGCCTAGCCTTAAGGGTTGTTTCAGAGTGGAATCACCTAAGGCTCAAAGTTGGGAGGGATTCAAAAAAAATAATTTTTCAGCTTTTAATGTGAGAAAAAAATTCAAACAAAAATAAATTAATTAAATGTCTACGACTTTCAATTTCTCACCTTAAATGTTTATCTCCTAGGACACGAAAATTTTTTCAGCTTTTTATTGTATTACATTTTATAATTTTTTTAAAAAGGTCTAATTTATTGTTTTGCTTAGAGTCTAAAGTGTCGAGAACAAGTTTGTAAGTGAGTTTAATCCCATAGATAAATTTTATCCGAATTATTCTAACTCTTTATTTTATGTTTTGTATTGATTTGATATACTTATATTTGTAGTTACATTATTGTTGTAACTGTAATATAATTGTAGTTGTAAAATTAAAATTTAAAAAAAGAAAAAAGAAAAAAGCTTAACTAGAGTACAAGACTACATATTCAAGTAAGTTATTGACCATAAAATTGCAGTTATCGACTCTTCAAGGACCGAGAGCGTACACCACGGCCTTGGTATGTGGCCCTCATCCTAAACCAAAAAGCAACTTGACTTTGTACTTGCAGTACGAATGAATAAATAAATAATGGTTAATTATTAAAACTCCTCCAATTCTTATTCAAATTTTAAAATATTCTTATTGTATTAATATTCTATTAATTAAATCTTTTTATCATCTAATCATTAGTTTAGATATTAAACATGAAACATATGAATTTACTACATGAATAATTTAGACATGATAAGTTAAAGAAGAAGAAGAAGAAGAAGAAATCCCCAATGATACTATTCATTAGTTTAACATTATACCCAAACTATCAATGAAGAAGGTATACAAACATTTGCAATTTAATCTATGTGTTTGCGTGAGTTGAAATGTAAGGTGAAGGAAGAATGTGACTGATACAATTACAATATATTGAGGACTGAAGTGGAATATTTTGAAATATAGAGGCTAAGGCAATAAATGAATATATTCCCACGGTTTGGACGCGGGACATGAGAAAGTGAATGGATGGAGACATGAACAGGTATTATTATTCATTAGCATTTTAAAATTTTAATATGTGTAACTAAAATTACGTATCAGCATGAGGCAAGAAGGCAGGCTTAAGGTATAAGTAAAATCAATTGACTTGGATTTATTAATATAAGGACATAGTGATGCACGCCAATGGAGGTATGATTCCATTTTTCTTTTCTTTTTTTTTTAAATCAAACAATGGAAGAGCTAAACTCAAGTTAATAGAAGATTTTGTGGTAAAAATTCATAACTATGTTTCTCAAATATGGTAGTCTGAAGTTGATATAAGCCTTATCTGGTAGCGTTTCTCAATTATGTTGTAAAAATTCATAATTATATAAATGTTCTTTTTTAATCTGTAACTATGTGTTTTGTTTATTATATATTTTGTAGAATTTTTTTTATTTTTTTACATAATTATAATTTTAAAAAAATATTTTTATAATTTGAAAAAATAAACAATGAATTTTCAGAATTCTTTAATGTTTTAATATTTTTTTTAGAATTATCGTTAAAAATGTTGTAAAAGTACCAAATTGAATGTTTTAGTTATAATTCATGGATCAAATTAGATATTAACCCTTGAATCAATGTGCCACTTGTAATGACCATTAACAATCGAGTGACCAAAACAATATAATCGATAATTTTAGTGACCAAAATGTAACTTTTCATAGTTCAATGACAAAAAAATTGCCAAATTTAGTGACTATTTGTATAGTTTGCCCTTTTTATAATAGAAAAAAAGAGTAGGTTTGATGCGATAAAAGTACCAAGGAAGCCCTAGTACTTAGGGGCGGATTGCATTTCAGCTCTTCTACTTAAAAAAAATGTGCAAATTAGCCCTTATATATTTCAAAACGTGCAAATTAGCCTCTTCATTAAAATTTTCTATTAAATAATGCCGAGAAACATGCTGAAATTTTTTTTATGGATAAACTATAAAAATAGTTACCTGACTATGCCTTTCGTTCTATTTTGGTCACCCAACTATTAATTTTTTCGATTTAGTTACTAAAGTTTTTGAAATTAAATATTTTAGTCACTCTAAGCTAATGTGAGCTTTTTTTATTGATCTAGTAACAAAAAGTAGCCCTCTAATATTTACATATTTTATCAATTTGGTCCTAAATATAAAAAAATCAACAAATTTAGCCCTCAATATTTACAAAATTTTTCATTTTAGTTCTATTTCTAAAAAAAAAAATTTGGCTCTCAACATTTACAAAATATGTCAATTTAGTCTTAACTCTAAAAAATATTTAAAAAATAATAATTTTTAGCCCTTTATAACCCATTGGCTATTCCACATGGAATATTAAAATAAGAAAAAGAGTACTCTCTTTCAAGTCACTTGCAAAAAAATTTTTTTACTACAATTTACGCTTCATACTAGACCAAACCAATTGATTTGGAACCTATCTAAAATAATTGGTTGCATTACTAACCAAAAAGATAATGTTTTTAATGCCTTTATTTTCTTTTGGACTTTTTTTTGTGTGTGTTTTATCTCAATTTTTTAGAGTTATTTTGCAAGTGACTTAAAATTTGGTATTCTTTCTCTTATTTTAATATCTTACGCGGGTTAGTTGCAGGGATGACAAAAAATCCCAAATTCGACAGGTTTTGAGCCAATCCGACTCGATAGGGTCGGGTTTTTTTATTGAAGTCCGGGATCGAGCCAAGGCGGATTAATTTTTAAAAATAGTCAAGTCGAGGTCGGATTTAGAATGAAACCACCCACCCACCCCGAGATATTTACAAAATTACCTTATATACATATTTAATATTAATTATATTAAAAAATCCCTAAAATTTATCACTACTATTCTCATTCTATGGCATCTATACTATTCCCTTTCACCCCTATAAGGTTATCTTCTTAATTTAATAATTTATTAAAGGAAATTTTGTTCCTTCTTTTTTCTTCTATTATGTAATCATAATATATGTGTAAATAGACATTATCACATAACTTTAGAGATAAATCATTAAAAAATATATAATAAGAAATGGTGTAAAAAACTTTCATTTTTATTAAAAATATTAATTAATCAAAATTTAAAAAATAAAATAAAAAATACTAGTCGAATTGGATCGGAGTTAGGTATACTATTAATTTCTTGTTCAGGTTTAGAGCAGGTTAAATTTTTTTAAAGTCGAGGTTAGGGTGGGCAAAAAAAACCCCGCCCTGCCCCGTTGCCATCACTAGTTAGCAAATGGGTTGTAAATGGCTAAAAATGATTTTTTTAGAAATATATTAAAAAATTTTAGAGTTAAGAGTAAATTGACAGGCTTTGTAAATGTCGAGGATCAAGTTTATTAATTTTTTTAGAATTGGAAGTAAAATGACAAATTTTGTAAACATTGAGTTCTAAATTTGTTGAATTTTTTATATTTAGGATCAAACTGATAGAATGTGTAAATATTAGAGGGCTAATTTTGTTACCAGACTAATTAAAAAAACCCACATCAGCACAGAGTGATTAAAATATTTAACTTCGAATAATTTAATGACTAAATCGAAAAAATTAATAGTTGGTAGACCAAAATAGAACGAAAGGCATAATTGGTTGACCCTTTTTATAGTTTACCCATAAAAAAAATAATTTTTAACATGAAAACGTCATTATTTAACCAAAAAGAATTTAATAGAGGGGCTAATTTGTATGTTTTGAAATATATAATGGCTAATTTACTCATTTTTTCAATAGAGAGACTAATATGCAATCTGACTCTAAGTATATGAATTTTCCTAATACTTTTACCTATTTAATGCAAAAAAGTAAAACGATGAGAGAATGCCTAGAAGAATAAAAAAAAAAAGAGTTTTGGAGCTTTAAAAAAATCACTTTTTAGTGAAAATGCATTCAGTTAAGTTTTCTATATTAAAAAACATACCGATTAAATTATTTGATTAACGATTTTCATCATTGACTATTATTTAGCTGACATGGCTTTTAATGTTGAATCAGCCATCGCAATGTTGATATAGCTGTCCAAGTCAACAAAAAATACAAAAAAATAAAACTAGAAAAAAAAAAGAAACTTATAAATTTTTTATTGAGAAATCAAGTTGAAAATAAACTTAGATAAAAAAAATATTTAAGTCTTTTTTTGAATCTAGACATTCAATTTTCTAGGTTCAATTTAAACTAATTATATATATTTAAAAAATCATTAAATTTTATAAAAAAATTATAAAAATTATAAAAAAGAGAGAAATCACGATTCTTGCTTCTTCTTCTTTTTTTTTTTTTTTTTTTTTATTTCACAACATTAAAATCGCATTTTTTGTAAGTGTTTAAAGTTTTTGTTGTTGTTTTCTTATCTAATTTGCTAATAATGGCATTGATGTTTGATATACTTTTAGGGTCATTTTCTCGATTAACTATTAATTTTAATGTAAGATGTAGTACTATAATGTCAAAGAACATAGTTATTGTTACCATTAAACATGTGCATAAAATAGAAAATAGAAATTTATAATAATAAATTTGTTAGTACATATGGTAAAGTATAAGGTTTTAAATCATGTGGATTTATCTATTGTGAGATAGCAAGAAAAGTAAAAACTACCATTTCTTTTTTATAATGTTTTATAACTTTAAAAAATTATAGTTTTTTTTTTAAAAAATTATTTTTTTATAATTTAAAAGGTTATGTCTAGAATAAACCTAAATAAATTGATGTTATACCTATACGGCATGAGCTCACCTTACGTGTTTGTGACTGAAGAGGATCACCTTATGAGCTAAGACACATGTCGTCCAAGATCTTGAGAGCCCAAACCATATAAACCACATACCTAACATAGATAAGACATTATCATTTACACATCATATATATTCATTCTTAGACATGACAACCTAGATATTATCCACTATCTTCGAAAAAACAAATACAACTTAAATCTAGTGACTAATAGTGGGTTTGGATCGGTGGTGGGGTACGATTTGGTGCGTTTAGCTTACTTTTTGTCTCACGCTATAGTATTTAATCTTATCGCCACCATTATTTTTACACTAACCGCAGGTAAACGCACCGCCCATCCAAATTCACCTTAAGTATGTATTAACCCTAAAAACCATAAATATTACCTACTATTAACCCTAAAAAACCATAAATATTACCTACTATTTTCCACTAACAAACCACTAATAATTTTTGGCAAATAGCATTTTTCTTTTAAAAATTATTTATTTTTTTAAATATAATATTTTTAATAAGTATTGTTTTAAATATATATATTTCTTTATGTTAATTATTTTTTTAGTCTTCTTTACTCCATAGTTTTATTGAAAAGAAAGACCTACTTTTTTTGCCTCTACATTTTTACAATAAATGTTCTTCAAAAATAAGTAAATAGATTCAAAACAAATAAATTGATGTTAATCCGACAATAGACTCATTATTATTGTGAAAATTGGTGAATACATCAACTATCATTAAGAATTTCATATTTAAGCCAAAAACAAGAAAAATGGTGAAATACCACAAAGAGAGAGCGTATGCAAAAAAAAATAAAAATTGTGTAATGGGCATGTGCTTTCCTAAACTATCCATAAAAACAATTTGATACCAAATGATAGTGAGTAACTCCTCAAAATTTGAGTTTTTATTACTAAGCTATATCGATGATTATGTGTTTGCTTCTGTGGTTGTGTGTTTTGTTTGCTTACTTGAGATTTGAGGTTCGAGTCACATAAATTTTGTTAATTTCTTTATTTGAACCATTGGTTTAGGATTCCTTATTTAAGTTTAATTCTGTACCTTTTGTGTCAAGAATGAGCTTGTTGGTTCACTGGTTAAGCATTTGTCAATTCTCTGGTTCTGTGTTTGAGTCCCTGTATGCAAGAAGGATTTATGTTTTTTGCACTTTTCCGTAAAATTGATCTAAAATTTTAAATGTCTTATTCCCTCTATTGAGAGTTAGACGTTCATTTTGTTTCTTCCCATTTTTTTAATTATTTTTTCTTTAGTCTAGTTTACAATTCTTCTAAAATTTTCTTTAGTTTTGTCTTTTTTGCATAATTGCTACATTGGGTTGCGATATTGCTTACTCCAGTACGTTTTAAGGTAATTGGGTCGGTTATTTCCATTTAAAAGTGTTATTATGTGAATTGAGGAAATTCTTCAAAAATCTCGAGTTGTGTTATAATCCTATTATTTGTTGTGTTTTGATGCGCTAGGGGAGACTCAAGAGACGCCTAACGCTTCTCACCTTACTTAGGAGCCGAACATGTACGGGGAATCCACAGTAAGTAGACTTCTATCCGTTTCACGTAGTAAGTCGAAGGTTTTGACAAAAATTGATTGTTGTTACTTGTGTGTTTGCGAATGTTTTATTGAATGAGATGTTTCGAACTTGTTTAAGGCTTGGAATTTGCATTTGGGTGCTTCTATACTGTCGTGTAACAGGTGGGTATCGAAACCCCCTTTCTATATTTTTCTTCATCAGAAAAGGGATAGTTGATGGCACACAGGCTATCACACGGGCGTGTGTGCAGGCTGTGTGAGTTACACGGATGTGAGGGAGGCTGTGTGGTGGACCGTGTAACTCTCTAACTTCAAATTTAGGTCACACGAGCAAGCCACATGGCTGTGTGCTAGACCATGTGGAGCCACACGGGCATGTGAGCCTGGAAACAGAAAATTTGTTAAAGTTGTAGTTGATGTGCGGGGCAAATGTAAGTCGTCCATAAGATGTGTATAAACTGAGCTGAATTGTCTGATCTATTTAATCGTGAATATTAATGAATCTGGATATTGGTATGGGTTAGATATTAATGATATCGACACTCTGTTATACTAGAAATGCGTGATCGTATCTGTATCTGAATTGTATATATCTGTCATCTGTTCTACATCTGTATGGGGCGGGAGTTATGAATTGAAGGAAGTATTATGTACTGATTTGGTGGTTAAACCACCCATAATTATGTCTGGTCTGGAAGTGAGACTGTAAACACTGCAATGTGTTATATCGACACTATGAGGTGTGTAGAGATGGATGGGTATTATATACCTATTGGTGTGTAGGGTGGGTGGAGATGGTGTGTAGCGATTGATGTAGGAAATTACATCCATATCCGTGTCCATATTACATCTGTATCTGCTACTAAATTTGTATTACACATGCATATGTAACTGCCCCGCCATTAATCAGGACTGTTTTGTGTCTGAAACTGTCTTGAGTTATTAATTTGACTGATAAGACTGAGTTGCTATTTGAACGCTTAATAATATCTGAGCTGTTATACATAAGGTAATATGTTTATGCTATATTTTAAGTTGCAACATGCTAACTATTTTGAATGAATTTCAGGGAACTCCCATGACTAAGCAGCCAACGGATGAAGGGCTCGGTCATCTATTAGACTTATTATATATATGTGTGTGTGAATTTATGTCTTTAACTTCATATTTAAGTTTCAAAGATATAACTATGTTTTCAGATAACAAATGATTTTATGACTTAACTACGAATTGAAAAACTCACTCTAAGTATGACTGTGTTCTGGTAAGCTAGTGTGACGTTCTAAACTTGGCCTTCCCGTCTAGGTTGGGTTTAGGGTGTTACATTTAGTGGTATCATATCTAGGTTTACAACTTGGGCTGTGTAATTGGGTGTCTATTTGTTAAAAAAAAGTGTGTTTTAAATAAAATAATTTTGTATAATGAGCTAAATAACTGATTTAATAAATGACCCAGTCTCTGATGTCATGCCTATAAGTATCCCTTCTGATATGATGTGTGTATATTGTACAGTTGTAACTGATTTTTGTTGGTTAATTCTGCAACCTGAAATAAATTGATATGGGAATATTTGATTGATCTGTATGCTTTTAACATTCTAGACACTGAAAAGTATGAGTTCACGAGGAAGTCGTGGACGAGGGTTACGTGGGCATCGTGGGAGAGCTCAAGTTGAGTCATCCTCCATGGGCATCATACCTATTTTGAAGACCAACTAGACCGTTGGTACTCCTACTACTGAGGTAGAGTCTTAGACTACACCATTTGGGGACGATACTATATCCCAAGCGATGTTACAAGTGCTAGAGAGGGTCGTTGGGACTCGTACTAGACTTGGAGTTCTGGGGTCGATTACTAAACGACTCCGATCGAATGGCACTGAATTGTTTAGAAACATGACTGAAGTCACTCTTACCGTGGCTGAGTAATGATTTGAGACTACCGAGTGCATCATGAATGAGATCGACTGTACACCTGCACAAAAATTGAGAGGTACGGTATCTCTTCTCTAAGATTAGGCTTACCAGTTGTGGCTGACAGCCGAGCAGGGTACCCAATCTAAACTGATTACTTGGGATTATTTTAAGAGCTTCTTTTAGGGTAAGTATATGAGGGCCAGCTACAGTGAGGCTCGGAGATGTAAGTTTATGAATCTGGTTCAATGGGAAAGGTCTGTAGTTGAGTACAAGGCGAAGTTTCTGATATTGAGCATGTATGCTCGAGCACTGGTCGTGACTAAAGAAGATAAATGCATACGGTTTGAGGACGAACTGCGTTATGACCTGCGTGTTCTGATAGCTTCTTAGAGGGAGCAAGTGTTTGCGGTTTTAGTTGATAAGGCCAAATAGTAGAAGAAGTCAAGTGCACTGAATGCGAAAGGAAAGACTGAGAGAGAGCACAGAGTAAGGTGAGGAAAGATTCAAGTCCTTCTGGTTCTGTTCAGCGCCCCAAGTAACAGGTTAAAGTCGACGTACCTCCTAGAAACTAGGCGTCGACTGCTTCTAATGTGATTTCCCGCTGTGCTGATTGCGGGAGACACCATTCAGACGAGTGTTGGAGGAAATTTAGGGCTTGTCTCTATTGTGGGTCGATAGAGCACTGGGTCCGAGATTACCCTTGCAAACCTAATCAAGTGCCAGTTACAGTACCAATTACGACTGCGAGTACTATTTAGCCTCCGAAAGGAACTCCACAACCCCTTAGAGATCGGGGTATTGGTAGGGGTGGTAGCAGCTCTGGTAGGGGTTAGCGAGCATCGGACAGAGGTACGACTCAGATTAATGCACTCCAACTTGTACTTGTGTACGCGACTAGGTACCGTGAGGATAGGGACAACACTGATGTTATCACGGGTACGTTTTTCATTTACTTTGTACCCTATTTTTCCTTAATTGATATAGGTTATAATTATTCTTACATAGCTAGTACTGTATATGTGAAATTGAACATCTCTGCTGAGTATACTGCTAACAAGGTTTCTGTGGTTAGTCCTCTAGGTTAGTCCGTCTGGGCTGACAAGGTTTACCGACGAGTACCGTTAGAGATTCAAGGGGTTGTGTTTTTTTTATTTGATGGAACTGCCTTTCGGGGAGTTTGACCTAATTTTGGGAATGGATTGGCTCGTCGAATATTGAGTCAATCTCGATTGTGCTTCTAAGGGAGTTACTTTGAGAATAGAAGAGAATTGCGAAACAATGATGTTAGGAGAACGACGATATTATCTTGCCAATGTAATCTCTACCCTTGTAGCCGAGAAATTAGTCCGAAAAGGATGTGAAACCTACCTTGCCTTCATCTCCGACTCTGCTTCAGTTAAGGTATCTGTTAACGACATTCAAACGGTTCAGGATTTTCTGGATGTCTTTGTTAATGGGTTAACAGGTGTACCACTAAATTGAGAAGTTGAGTTTGGTATCAATCTAATACCTGGAACGGCTCTGATGTCGATTGCACCTTATTGTATGGCATCGAATGAGCTTGATGAGCTAAAAGCTCAACTCTAGGAGCTTCTCGATTGAGGATTCATTAGGCCAAGTGTGTCTCCGTAAGGATCACCATGTTGTTTGTAAAAAAGAAAGAAAGACGATACGATGAGAATTGTAACACCCCTCACCCGTATTCAATGCTGGAATAGGGTTAAGGAGCATTACTGGATTTACAACACAATTATACATACTTTTAACATTCATTTTCATAATTCACACATTCATCATTCAATATGTCCCTAATATAAGCCTACAAGGCCCTAAACATGTATTGGGATTGGTTTGGGACTAAATCGATAAATTTCTAAAACAATTGGAACACATAAATTTTTTTCTCAAAACAGGGGATACACGCCCGTGTAGCCAGGTCGTGTGACTCACATGGCCACAAGATAAGCCTGCGTCACAGGCCGTGTGGACATTCGAAATTGGAGCACATGGACGTGTCCCAGCCAGTGTCCTACCCAGTGTAACTCTCTAACTTGGGTCACACAGCCAACACACACGCCCGCATGGTTATCCCGTGTGCCCTAAAAATGTCTACACACGTCCGTGTACAAGGCCGTGTGCTAGGTTGTGCTAGACCTGCAGGGTATACTGACTTATATCACATGGCCAAATCACACGCCCGTGTGTGAGGCCTGGTGGAGCATATTGACTTGTTTTCAATTGCAACACCAGGGGACACACAGCCTTGTAACAAGACCGTGTGTCACACACGGCTGAGACACATACCTGTGTGGATAAAAATAGGCTATTTACCAAGCCAATTTTCCACCCACATTTATGCTCACCTAAACAACCAAAATGGCACCAATTCATAGTATAAATAAACATCCAATTTAGCCACAAACAAGGCTAATTCATACCATTTCCAATACTAGCAACCAATATGCTTATACCTCAAGTTTTATCCAATCAAAACATACCAAAATATATATACAAATCATCTAATTAAACTTTTACCTAACATACATAATTTTTGCACCAATCCACAAGCATGATATCAATTCCACAAATCACATAATATAAGTCATTCACATATTCGTTTATGGACTCAAAATATCAACCAAATATGCACATATGTGCACATAATCAAATATTCCAAATTAAGCCAACATTAATGGCCATATTTACGAACCAAAACATATGCCATTACAAGTCATTACAATTTACCAAAATCACTATCAATCCATAATCAAAATGACTCTAAACACCTATACATGCCATATACTTAATATACCAAAGTTCAAAGGTACCAAGTGATAAATGGTAGTGTGAAACGATTTCCAACGATCCATGAATCTAAGCTAGCTTCGATATCACTATAAAACACGAAAAAAATGCACAAAGTAAGCTAATAAGCTTAGTAAGCTCGTATTATATAAACTTAACTAATCATAAACACACCATTCATCAATTTAAACATATTAACATATAATTTATGATAACAAACAAACCTTCCTCATACCTATTCATATAATTATATACAATTTCATAACTTCTTCTATTTAAAGCTCATACTTTCCATGTACATACCTGTACAAATTTATAACGAGTTCATACCAATTCGAAATACTGTCGAATACTCGATATCATGCACACTAAATGCCAATACATAGCTGAAGCTATTTTAATCTCGCACACTAAGTGCCTTACATAGCCGAAGCTATCTCGATGTCGCACACTAAGTGCCATATATAGCCAAAGCTATTCTAAATCGCACACTAAGTGCCATACATAGCCGAAGCTATCTCAAATCGCACACTAAGTGCCATACATAGCCGAATTATCGTCAAATATGACTATAGTCTTGTATACACAATTTATGTAATATCAAAGCATTTAAAGCATAAGTATAACAATGCTTATTACATACGAACTTACCTCGAGTTGCTTGAATAGAAATTATTGACTATTCGTCCACTTTTCTTTTTCCTCGATCTAATCCCGACCTCGACTTATCTTGATCTAAATATTATTAAATTTAGCACATTCAGCATTCGGTCTATTCAATTTAGCCTATAATTCAAAATTTGGAAAATTTACACATTTTCCCCTAATGTTTCACATTTTCACAATTTAGTCATTATCACATAAAATTGCAAATTCATGCAATTTAGTACAAACCCATACTTAACTAAATTTAATACATGTTACTAGCAGCCCATATTTTCAATTTATTCACACTTTTAACCACCACATTTCACATTTCTCAATTTAATCCCTTTTTAACATTTTTGTCAAAAATCACTTTACAAAAGCTATTAATCTAACATTAAACCTTCCAAATCTATCATAAATCATCAAATTACTCAAGCATTCAACAATAGAAACATGATAAATCTTTAATAGTTTCGAAATCTAGGGTACGAGCTAGCTAGAATACGAAACAATGATCTCAAAAACATAGAAATCATTAAAAACCGAGTCAAAATAAATACCTAATTGAAGAATTTAGGGTTTCCAAATGTTAAACAGCAAATTAGCTTCTTCTTCTTTTTATTTTCGGTTGATGAAGATGATAATGAAGCATTAATTTGGTTTTGTTTTATTTATTTTAAGTTAAATTACCAAATTACAAATATAACCTTAATAAATAACCATTTAAATCATTCATTCTATACCCATAAATGTCCACTTATACTTTTGATGGTCTAATTACAACATAAGGACCTTTAATTTAAAGTTCTATAGCTATTAGATACTTTTAGCTAATAGAACTCCACTTTTGCACTTTACGCGATTTAGCCCTTTTTATAAAATTGACTAACCAAATGATAAAATTTCTTAACGAAATTTTCACAAAAACATAATATCATGCTGTAAACATTAAAATAATACTAAAATAATTATTTTTACTTCAGATTTGTGGTTTCGAAACTACTGTTCCGATTTGGCTAAAAACGGGCTGTTACAAGAATGTTTATTGATTATCGTTAACTGAATAAGTTAATAGTCAGGAACAAGTATTCACTTCCGAGAATCGATGATTTATTTGATCAGCTTCATGGAGTTTCAGTGTTTTCCAAGATCGATCTCCGTTCTAGTTATCATCAATTCAAAGTTAAGGAGACGGATATGTTCAAGACAATCTTCAAGACTCGTTATGGACATTACGAGTTTCTAGTTATGCCTTTTGGTTTAACAAATACTCCGGCCACATTTATGGACTTGGTGAATAGAGTATTTCAATCGTATTTGGATCGGTTTGTAGTAGTGTTCATCGATGATATTTTGTCTACTAAAAGACTGAAACTGAGCACGATGAATATTTTCGTATCGAATTGCAGGCGCTTTGTGAAAAATGGTTGTAAGCTAAGCTTAGTATGTGTGAGTTCTGGTTGTTTGAGGTTGTCTTTCTGGAGCATGTTGTGACCACCTAGAGAATCTGAGTTGGCTCTAAGAAAATTAAAGTGGTAGTTAAGTGGAAACAACGGAAGAATGTATCTAAACTCCAGAGTTTCCCCGAGTTAGCGGGTTACTACTAGAGGTTTGTGGAGGGATTTTCCCTAATTACGTCTCATCCGACTAAATTACTGTATAAGAACACACCGCTCAGGTGGTCTAAGGAGCAGCAGTTGAGCTTTGAGAAGCTTAAGTCTGTTCTGACACAAGCTCCTATTCTAATTCAGCCTGAATCGGGTAAAGATTTTGTAGTTTATAGTGATGCGTCGCACGTCGGCTTAGGGTGTATTCTGATGTAAGATGGTAAGGTTGTAGCTTATGCGTCCCGCCAACTTAAGTCGCATAAGGGTAACTATCCTACTCACGATCTTGAGCTGGCTACAGTGGTGTTTGCCTTAAAGATTTGGAGAAATTATTTGTACGGTGAGAGGTGTATCATCTAAACTAATCACAAGAGTCTCAAGTACTTGTTAACTCAGAAGGAGTTGAATCTTAGACAACGTAGATGGATTGAACTACTTAAAGACTACGACTATACTATAGAGGATCACCCTGGTAAGGCCAATGTGGTGGCTGACGCTCTTAGCCATCGAGCGATGTTCGCTCGATTAAGTTTGTTTGATGACGAGAGTTTATTAGCCTAATTACAAGTTAAGCCCACTTGGGTTGAGCATATCTGAGCTAAATAGTTGGATTATGAGTCTTTAATTCAACGTTTATGTCAGGTTGAGTCTGGTGAAGCTTCTGAATTTGGTTTGAACAGTAGCGGGGTTTCGTACTTCAGAGGTTGGTTTTGTGTGCCTAAGGACCGTGAATTACGATAGTCGATCCTACAGGAAGTGCATAGTAGCCCTTATGTTATGCATCCAAGTGGAAATAAAATGTACCGTGACCTTCGAGAACTGTACTGGTGGCCTGGTTTAAAATAGGAAGTGACTACTTTTGTTTCTCATTGTCTGACGTGTTAGAAAGTTAAGACTAAACATTAGTTACCTTCAGGGTTGCTTCAGCTGATTGAGATTCCCCTATGGAAGTGAGAGTACGTGACAATGGATTTTGTTAGCGAGTTACCTCTGACACCCACTAAGAAAGATTTGGTATGGGTATCATTGATAGACTGACCAAGTCTGCCCATTTCCTTTTAGTCAGAATCGATTATTCACTACAGAAGTTAGCTAAATTGTACGTATCTGAGATTGTGAGGTTACATGGATCTCAGTTTCAATTATCTCATATAAGGATTCACGTTTTGCCTCCTGATTCTGGAATAAATTGCATGAGGCTTTAGGTAATCGACAAGATTTCAGTATTGTGTATCATCCTCAGTCCGACAGACAATCTGATCGAGTTATTCAGATTTTAGAAGATATGCTTAAAAGTGGTGCAATTGACCTTAGGAGCAGTTGGGAGGATCTCCTACTGTTAGCAGAATTTGCGTATAACAATAGTTACCAGTCTAGCATTTAGATGGCACCTTACGAGGCTCTGTATGGTCATAAGTGTTGTACTCCCATGTGTTGGACCGAGTTAGGTGAATGACGGGTTTTGGGTCCTGAGTTAGTGTTTGAAACTGAGAATATGGTTAAACTGGTCTAAGATCGTTTGAAGGCTACTTTGGAAAGTCATATGCTGACTCAAAAAGAAAGGATATTGAGTACTTTGTAGGTGATTAGGTGTTTCTAAAAGTATCGCCATGGAAAAAGGTCCTCTAGTTTGGATGTAAGGGCAAGTTAAGCCTGAGATTCATTAGACCTTATCGTATTCTGAAACGGGTGGGACTATTTGTTTATCAGCTTAAGTTGCCACCTGAACTTGATTGAATCGGCAACGTGTTATATGTCTCGATGTTGCGGGAATATCAGTCTAACCCTTCCTACATAGTGCTTGTAGAGGAAACTGAGGTGAGACCTGATCTGACTTTCAAGGAGAAACCAATTCAAATTCTGGAGCGAGACGTTAAAGTCTTACGAATGAAGACTATACCTTTGGTTAAGGTTCTGTGGCAGAATCATGGTACCGAGGAAGCCACCTGAGAACTTGAAGATTCGATCTGTTAATTTCGAGGTTAAAATTTTCTTTTAGGGGGAAAGAGTTGTAACACCCCAAAATTTGAGTTTTTATTACTAAGTTGTGTCAATGATTATGTGTCTGCTTCTATGGTTGTGTGTTCTATTTCCTCACTTGAGATCTGAGGTTTGAGTCACATAAATTTTGTTAATTTCTTTATTTGAACCCTTGGTTTAAGATTCCTTATTTAAGTTTAATTTTGTACCTTTTGTGTCAAGAATGAGCCTGTGGTTCACTGGTTAAGGATTTGCCTATTCTCTGGTTCCATGTTTGAGTCCCTGTGTGTGCAACAATGATTTATATTTTTTGTACTTTTCCGTAAAATCTCGAGGTGTATAATAATCCTATTGTTCGTTGTGTTTTGATGTGCTAGGGGAGACTCAAGAAATGCCTAACGCTTCTCACCTTAGGAACTGAACGTGTACGGAGAATCCGAGGTAAGTAGCCTTCCATCCATTTTACGTAGTGAGTCAAAGGTTTCAACGAAAATTGATTATTGTTACTTGCTTATTTGCAAATGTTTTATTGAATGGGACATTTGGAACTTATTTTAGGCTTGGAATTTGCATTTGGGTGCTTCTACAACATCGTGTAACAAGTGGGTATCGAAACCCTTTTTTTGTAAAAAACGGGACTGTCGACGGCACAGAGGCTGCCACACAGGTGTGTGTGTGTAGGCTGTGTGAGCCACATGACTGTGAGGGAGGTCATGTAATAGACTGTGTAACTCTCTAACTTCAGATTTGGGTCGCACTAGCAAGCCACATGGGCGTGTGTTAAACCGTGTGTTGGAAAATAAGGTGCAGGGGTTACACGGGCGTGTCCCCAGGCCGTGTAACTCATTGGCTTTGGATTTGGGTCGCACGAACGTGTGTCCAGGCTGTGTAGCTCACTGATTTCAGATTTGGGTCACCCGGGCAAGTCGCACAGGCATGTGTCCAAGCCGTATAACTTACTGACTTCGAATTTGGGTCACACAGGCAATCCACACTATCGTGTGGAGCCACATGGGCGTGTGAGCCTAGAAATGAAAATTCTGTTATAGTTGTAGTTGATGTGTAGGGCGAATGTAAGCCATCTGTAGTGTAACAGCCCGATTTTGGGCCTAGACGGAACAATGATTTTGAGACCACAAATCTAACATAAGAAAATTTATTTTTATTATGTTTTTGTGGTCTATAATTTTACAGAATGATTTCGTGAAAATCTCGTTCGAAAATTTTGACTTTTGGGCACTCAATTTAGTCAAAAGAACTAAATTATAAAAAGTGCAAAAGTTGAGTTCTACATGTTAGAGGTGTCCAATTGCTATGAAATTTTAAATTGGAGGTCCTTATATGGTAATTAGACCATTGGTTAAGTTGGTGGACAAAAATGGATATGGTTAGGCATGTTTCCAAAGTTTTTCATTAAGGGAATTTTGGTTATTTAGTTATTAAAATGAATTAAAAACAAAATTAAAAGCCAATTTTTGTCCATCTTCAACCCTTTGGCCGAAACTTGCATGGAGAAACCATGGCTAGGGTTTTTCAAGCTTCCAAGCTCGATTGTAAGTTCGTTCTAGCCCCGTTTTCAATGATTTTTACGTTTTTGAAATCCTCGTAACAAGATCTATCTATTTATACTATTTATTTGAGCTAGGGTTGATGTACCCATGTGTGACATGCATGTGTTTTGATGTTTCATGGTAAATTATGAAAGTTTGATGTGTAAAAAACGACTTTTACTAAGTAATTTTCGGAGAAAACGTCCAAAAGGACTAAATTGTAAAAGTTATAAAATATGTAGTAAAAGTGTGTTTTAATGGAAATTATGGGCTTTTATAGTTATGAAAATGATTCGGCTAGGCTTGTATGTTAAAGAAATTGAATAAAAATCATTTTACGAGCCTAAAGGCAAAAGTGTAAATATGACAAAGTTTAGGGGCAAAAACATAATTTTTCCATAGTATGATTTTTTGGTCACATTGAATAATGTAACTAATAAGTGGGCTAAATATGATGTTATAGACCAAAGAAAATGAGATTCGGGACTAGAATGAGGGAAAACGAGTAATTGACGGTTAGGTCCCTCTTTGTCATTTTTGGTGGCGAGGTAAGTTCATGTGTACATAATGCAATATTATGATCATATTTTTAATTCTTTATTAATGTATGAGTTTCTATGTTTAAATTGTTATGATGAGTGCATGAATGACGTTATGGACTATGAGAATGACATTGTAAACGAGTTCGACAATGATGTAACATTGAGAAAATCTCGTTTGAATCTTAGGAATAATTTAGGATACAATGTGACATGTCACTAGGAACCATGTGATTTATGAGCACATGAGATATGTAATATATGTTTATGTGGTTTTGAGTGCTGGTCTTGTACGTCCTACCGGTGGCTGGGTAGTCTAGCATGTGTTGCGGATACATGACAGCTAGTGTAAGCAGCCCGTGTAGCTACGTCCTGATTGACAGCTTGTGTGAGGAGACCCATAAGTAGCTCGAGAATAAGCTTTTATGTGTTATGTGATATGAAGTAGCTTTAGCTACATATGTGGCACTATTGTGCGAGCGGAGACCCGTGAGTAGCTCGAGAATGAGCTTTTATGTGTTATGTGATATGAAGTAGCTTTAGCTACATATGTGGCAGTATTGTGCGAGCCTTCCGTGTATCCAATAGTATTCCGAGTGTTCAACGGGTAAATCAAAGATAAGTATGAGAAATGAAATTACTACGAGTAAACAGGCATGTACGTAAGCCTATAATTGTAAATTCATGATTATTATGGAAATAATTGTTTATTACCCATTGTGATTGATAGTGTACATACTTGTAATGTTGGATATATGATAAATATAAATGATGATTATGTGTTAGGCTTTTAGGTTGAATTGTGATGTGATCCAATATGTTTACATGCTTAAATTGTATTTCAATGGGTATGTTAAGAACGAGAAAGTATGTGACTATATTACGAGTGGTACAGGTATGTACACTAAACTCATGTAAAGTGAATTTGGTATATGATGAATTCTTGGTAAGAATGTACATGAACAAGTTATGCTTGTGAAACATTGATAACCTTGTGACAAATGATCTACATTTATGATGAATAGATGCATAATAAGATTTGATAATGATCATGTGATAGGCTTCTGAGCCTAATTGATTTGTGATGTAGTATGGTGGTTAAACTATATGTTGAAATTATGATTACTCATAAATAATGTGCATGTGATTAAGAGGATGGAAATAACTTGTTAATTAATGTGATATGTTATAATGGGGAGACTATAGTGGCTAGGCTAATGCCAAGGCATGTAAATGGTGTTTATGAGTTAAAGGAGTAAGCACTACGAACGAATAAGTGAAAATTTTAATATTTAATGCCAATTGTAATAATAGTATTCTTATGGATGGATAAAGTAAATAAATGTTAATAGTTGTTATTTATTTGTATATGAACTTACTAAGCTTTGAAGCTTACCCCCTGTAATAACCGACTTTCAATAATGTCGGGAATAGTGGTTCGAGACCACTAAATTCAAAAAAATAAGGTCGTAATTTATTTATTTAATAATTATCAGCCAAATGTGATTTTTGAGAGATTTTTAAATTAGTAATTTGTGTTTTATAAAGATTTATTAAGTTAAGGAATTGAAGAAAATAGTTATCGAAATCTCAAATTTATAAATCGAGCCGTAAATATTTTTATAAATATTTATGGAGTATCAATAAGGTAGTATTAAAATTTCACAGAAAAATTTTAACGTTTGGGTGGTTAATTAAATAAAAGGACTAAATTAAAAAAGGTGTAAAAGTTGCTAAAAGGATTAAATAACTCAATTGTCAAATGAGGAAGGACCTAAAGTGCAAATAATCTCAAAGGAGATATTTTGGGCGGCAATAGCTGAGAAAAATCAGGAAAAGGGTGAAATAAGGCTAAAATTGAAAAATTGCCAAAATAAACTAAATAAAAATGGGACCAAATTGGAATATCTAGAATTCTCTTCATTTTTATTTATTTTCATCAGTTGAAAAACAGCCATGGAAGAGGATTCAAGCTGATTTTCATTCTCTAGCTATATGTAAGTTTAATTCTTGCTTTCTCCTTGAAATTTCTATGTTTTTAGACTTTTACAATTGGGTCCAACTTACTATTTCATTAGTTTTTGATGTCATAGTTAATTTTTAAAGATATTATGGATGATTTCTGGAATAATATGATGAATAAACATAGAATTAAAGCTTTAATTTTGATATATGATAATTTTATCAAGTAAAATTGATGGAAATTGATTTTAGGACCTAATTGTGAAAAGGTTTGGAATTAAATTCTAGTACTGAAATTATAATTTCCAAAATTTGTAAAGTAGTTTAAAGTGATATAATAAAGTGTTAATTGAGAAAAATCAGCTCAATTGAGATGCTAATTGAGTAGGGACGAAATTGTTATTTATTAAAAGCTTAGGGGAAAAATGGTAATAAACAGCTTGCTCTAAAACAATATTGGACAGCAGCAGTGGAATAACTTTGAAAAATCACCATAAATTGTATAAATGGAATTAGAAGATGAAAAAAATATGAAATTAAATCTTATTGAGTCTAGTTTCTCATAGAAGAAATGGTGTAAGCAATGGATTTGTAAATCATGAGATATAATGAATTTTGTGAGACAAAGTCAGAATGAATTCAGGTTCCCCTGTTCTGACTTTGGAAAATCATAAAAAAATGGATAAAAATAATTATGGAATTAAAATTATATGCTTAGAATTTTGAATGAGTCTATTTGCAAGATAAATAAACGAGAACATCATTTGAATTCTGTACAAGGAGATAATTAATTTTTAGTGAAGAAGGGTCGGAACTGTCAGACAGCAGAACAGGGGTGACTTTAATGAATAAACTGTACTAATTGGCTGAACCAAAAATTCTGAAAATTTTATGGTAAGAAGATGTGTGAGTCTAGTTTTAGGAAAAATTAACGAATCTTAATTTGGAGTTTTTTATCTCAAGATATAAATAATTTAGTGACTATGACTCAAATGGACAGCTTTGAATATACATATAAGTAAATAGTGAAATTATTGATAGTGTTACTTATAAGCATATTATATAAGTTTAAGGATGTAGAATGGAGAGGAGGAGGAGGAAAATATGTATGAATATTCATCTAGCATGGCTAATTTGCATGTTTTAGGCTCAGGGACTAAATTGAATAAAAGTAAAATTTTATGGGTAATTTTGTAAAAATTTCAGAAATGACCAAATTGCATGAAATGAATTATTTTATTATTTAAATTAAAAAATTTAATGAAATTATGAATTTAGTTCAAGATCGGAGAAAAACATGTTTTTAGGGATTAAATTGAAAAGTGTTGAAATTATGAAAATTTTTGATATTTTATAGAATTCATGGGCTGTTATTAATATGCATGAGAATAATAGCTGGAAATAAGGATTAAAATTGCAAGAATTTTATTTTCTTGACCTTAAGGATGAAATTGTCATTAAATAAAAGTTTAGGGGCAAAATGGTAATTTTGCCTAGAGCATTAATTAAATACATTAGAATATGAAATGAATGAAAATGATGATCAAATTTATTTATAAAGATCTGGACGACTCAAATAAGAGACTTGATCGTGGAAAAGAAAAGATATCGGATTAATGAAATTATAAACACAAACAAAAAATGAGGTAAGTTTGTGTAACTTGAATTATATTCATAAATGCTTGAAATGTATGATTTTTTTTTATATGAATATGATTTGAATGTTCATTGTATGAAAATTGATAAAACATTGATATATTTGATGAAAAGGGGAAGAAATCCCAGTTGAATGAAAGGAAAATTCGATGGATCTCTGAAAAAAGAATTGACGGTAAAAAAGATCAAGCCCGGACGGGTGATCCTATCCTGATATAGCCCTCCCAAAGAATATGTGGAAAATGGATTTAGCCCGGACGGGTAATCCGAATTAGGGTCTGAATTTAGCCTGGACTGGTAATTCAGATCCAAGCTCATTAGAGTAATTGTCGTTGCAGGGGATTTAGCCTGGACTGGTAATCCCACTGTAAATTTAAAGAATAAATTGTACTTATTGGCTAAACCAAAAATTCTGAAAATTTTATGGTAAGAATATATATGAGTCTAGTTTCAGGGAAAATTAGCGGATCTTAATTTAGAGTTCTATAGCTCCAGATATAAATAATTTAGTGACTATGACACAGATGGACAACTTGAATATTCATAAAAGTAAATAATAAAAATTATAGATAATATTACTTACAAGTGTGTTATATAAATTAAGGATGTGGAATGGAGAGGAGGAGGAGGAAAATATGTATGAATATTCATCTAACATGGCTAATTTGCATGTTTTAGGCTCAGGGACTAAATTGAATAAAAGTAAAACTTTATGGGTAATTTTGTAAAAATTTCAGAAATGACCAAATTGCATGAAATGAACTATTTTATTATTTAAATTACAAAATTGAATGAAATTATTAATTTAGTTCAAGATTGGGGAAAAACATGTTTTTAGGGATTAAATTGAAAAGTGTTGAAATTATGAAAAATTCTGATATTTTACAGAATTCATGGGCTGTTATCAATATGTATGAGAATAATAGCTGGAAATAAGGATTAAATTGCAAGAATTTTATTTTCCTGACCCTAAGGATGAAATCGTCATTAAATAAAAGTTTAGGGGCAAAATGGTAATTTTACCTAGAGCATTAATTAAATACATTAGAATATGAAATGAATGAAAATGATGATCAAATTTATTTATAAAGATCCGAACGACTCAAACAAGAGATTTGATCGTGGAAAAGAAAAGATATCGGATTAATAAAATTATAAACACAAACAAGCAATGAGGTAAGTTTGTGTAATTTGAATTATATTCTTAAATGCTTGAAATGTATGTTTTTGATATGAATATGATTTGAATGTTCATTATATGAAAATTTATGAAACATTGACATATTTGATAAAAATGGGAAGAAATCCCGATTGAATGAAAGGAAAATTCGATGGATCTTTGAAAAGGAATTGACGATAAAAAGGATCTAGCCCGGACGGGTGATCCTATCCTGATATAGCCCTCCAGAAGAATATGTGGAAAATGGATTTAGCCCGAGACGGGTAATCCGAATTAGGTCCAATTTAGCTGGATCGTAATTCAGATCCAAGCTCATTAGAGTAATTGTTGTTGTAGGGGATTTAGCCTGGACTGGTAATCCCGACAATACTCTATGAGTTTATATTACAGGAGATTTAGCCTGGACTGGTAATCCCGCTGTAAGGATGAGGTTCGCGAGAGTGTGCTGTAAGACCATGGTTGAAAGACACCATGGCAACATGATATGAAATGTGTAAGACCATGGTTGAAAGACACTATGGCAACATGATATGAAATGTGTAAGACCATGGTTGAAAGACACCATGGCAACATGATATGAAATGTGTAAGACCATGGTTGAAAGATATCATGGCAATGTGACATGAAAAGAGTAAAACCATGGTTGAAAGATACCATGGCAACATGACGGGAATGAATAAGACCATGGTTGAAAGATACCATGGCAATGTAACATGAAATGAATAAGACCATGGTTGAAAGATACCATGGCAACCTGGCAGAAAATGAGTAAGACCATAGTTGAAAGACACTATAGCATCATGTCGAAGAAAAATAAGATCATGGATGGGAGATGCTATGACATCAGTTGAACAATTGATATTCAGGTAATATGTATCAGATGAAGAATGATTATAGGAAATGGTTCTGTGAAATGTTTACAAGAATTAGTCATATGGAAATATATGCACAAAATAGTTGAATGAAATAATTAAAAAGATAGATAAATGAAATAAGTATAGGTACATGGAATTTAATTTATGTTAATTTTAATATGAACTATTACCGAAATAAATATACATAAGATATATGGAAATTATGGTGCATGAAATATTGATATAACGAAATGAATGATATATGCTTATAAAGAAACAGTAAGCAAATAATATGTCTCGTGACATGTACATATATGACTATTTTTGATATGTTGATATAAGAAAATTATATAAGTAAAGACAATTATTAAACTCAAGTGTGACATGTCGAGAAAATAAGTATATCAATGTTGAATTTATATGAAATATGTACTAGTATACTAACAATGTTGCTGTTTGATGCTTATACAAGTGCCAAGCTGTTGATTGAATGATAATATATTTATTTATTTATATGATGCATTGAATCGGTAATATTTAATTGAAATTTTTTTAGATGATTCGTAAATTCTAGTAATGCTTTGAAACCCTGTTTCGACGACGGATACGGGTTTGGAGTGTTACACCCCCTTCCTTTCCCATCTCTTATAAGTCAATTTAGCTAGCTCGAGTTGGAGACCGCCGGAGATGCCATCACACTATCAAGCTATTATTGGGTATAAGTGAACGTAAGTATTTTAAGTTTATGGCATGTATAGGGACTTTGTCTTTCATTAATTAAGTCATTGTTAATGTGACCAAATGTATTGGCCTAGAATGGTTTATGGTCCAATTTGTGTATAGCCATGAATGATGGCTTATGTTGATTATATGATTATGTATGTACTTATGTCTTTAAGATGTGATTTGTGATTGTGTGTACGTGATGGGTTATGTTATTAGTGATAAATGCTTGATGATTTAATTGAGATTTGTTTAGTATGATGATAATCATGACTTAAATGAGAATTGGTAAGTTGGGCTTGACAAAGTATGAAGTCTTTTACATGCATAAGTAAAAATGAAATGATCATGATCATGTCTTGTTTGTGTATGTTTAAGTACTCGATTATGCCATGTTAATTGCCTTTGAAGTCATGTATGTGTTTGTGCAAATAAGAGTGGCAATTGGCTTGGAAAATAGCCTCAAAGTTGTCCACATTGGTAGATACACGGGCATGTGTCTAGGTCGTGTGTGACGCATGGTTTGCCCTATGGGCGTGTATTCCGGCCGTGTGTCCTCTGCACCCTAATTAGGTAAAATAGAATGCCCAGTAGTAACCACACAGGCAAAGACACGGCCATGTGAGAGACACGACCTTAGGATACGAGCGTATGACTTGGCCGTGTGACCCTATTTTATTGATGACGTCATAAACAGAGAGTTACACGGGCTGAGGACACGGACGTGTCCCAAGCTGCACAGGCGTGTGTGACCACACGGCCTTCCCACACAGGTGTGTAACTCCCAAAAATAAGAAAATTTTCTAAATGTTGCAAAAGTTCTAGAAGTTCTCGGTTTAGTCCCGAACCACACCCAATGTATGTTTTAAGCCTCATGGGCCCGTATAAGGGACGTTATGCATGTGAATGAAAAGTTTTAAATTTGGACAGAAATTCATGTCTCGATTTTGTATGTTTATGTGAGTTTATATCCGGTAACGCCTCGTACCCTGTTTTAGCGTCGAATACGGGTAAGTGGTTTTAAATTTAGTGGTATCAGAGCTATGGTTTAGTCGATTCTCAAACTAACTTAGCATATTTGAGTCTAGCTATACATGGCATATTACTACTCATGATAGTGTGATATCTCTCGGCTCTAATGAAATTGTTTTGTTAAAACAGAGACGACTTCCAACCGAGCTATTTTCGGTAATACTGAAAATGATATTGAGATGATTGAAATGTGCTCACGATGTGTTGAAATTTGGAAAGGTATGAATAGAATTTCATGAATATGCATGTGTTAATGTACGAAATGAGATAACCATAAGTTGAGAAATGAGGAAAAGTGAAATGAAACGAAGGTTTATGTTGTGATAAGCCATCCATGTATGTTGGCTTTCATATGATGTTATGTGCCCAATCTATTTGTTTAAGTGAATATAATAAGTAAACTTACCCAATGGACGAAATGCGTGTATGTACACTTGTTTGAATAATGCATAATCAGTATGTCCATATAGTTGAATCTCGTGTTTAAATTGTTAAATTAGAAAATATATAATGTTTTGTTTTATGACTTTGTTGTGGAACCTTAAATATGATAATAGTATGCAAATTGAATTGGAAAGATCAAATTGAGTAAGAATGCAAGAAATGAGTACGAATAGTGAATTGATGGATGTAAGACCATAGCTGGACTATGGCATTTCAGTGAAAAGACCATAACTGGGTTATGGCATTATGAATGTAAGACCATGGTTGGAACATGGCAGTACATGTGAGTACGTGTAAGACCATAGTTGGACTATAGCATCAAGTAAACGACGTACTCAACCCGTAAGACGTTCTCTAATTTGACAAATGTTGGCAAGTAAAATTGAAGCTAAGTGTTGGAATTTAATTAGATATTAATATTGAGCTTGAGTAAATAAATTCATTGTTTGAAATTATGGATGACAGAAAAAATTTGTAAAATCAATAAGTGTGTTAATTTGCTTGGAGTGAACTATGTAGTTATGATGATATTACGTTAATGATGAATGCTACGTTATATATGTGTATTTATGAGAGTCAAGTTAGAGGCTTTAGGACCTCACCCCCTTACCAGTGTTGCTTTTATAATGAAAATTCATGAGAATCATGTTGAATAAGTTCATAAGTGTGAAACTAAAGAGTTCAGTGGTGAAATAATTAGTAATGCGTACAGAGAT
The DNA here is from genome assembly GCA_025698465.1 of Gossypium longicalyx. Taxonomy (NCBI): domain Eukaryota; kingdom Viridiplantae; phylum Streptophyta; class Magnoliopsida; order Malvales; family Malvaceae; genus Gossypium; species Gossypium longicalyx. Next base: position 73,102,843 of record CM046998.1, on the reverse strand, counting down.
GAGAATAGTGTGGAAAGTGAAAATAGTTTTGGAAGAAATATCATAATGTTTTAAAGATTATACAGATTATGCAATGTCACGGGTAAAGAAGAAGTTAGTCTCGGCTAATCGACTCAATTAGGTATGGAGTCTAAAGACGTATTTACTAAAAATTTCTTTCGAATTGATTTTCGTTAGTGAATAGAATAATACGGGGTTCATGATAATAGAATTAGTCAGAGAAATGACGTTTGAATTGCAAAGATATCTTAGTTTAATAATTATGGTTGAATAGATTACAATGATCTCTTCTGAGTATTCTATATATTCTTTCATCCTCAAGAATTTATATGATTGTTCTTTTTCTGATGAAATTATTATTGCATGAGTATATTGGCTGACTCTAATGTTAGACCAAAGCACTGTTAACCTGGTTGGTTTATGATCAGTATTATTTTATCTCTCTCCTTGGAACTCTATTCTAGTATGTTTGGAATAAAAGTTGATGGCAAAAACTTATGTGAGATTATTCTCCTGTATCTACTGGATGATGTTCTGTCTTATATGCATATTTAGAAAGTGTATTATCTTAGCTACGATGGGATTCCAGAGCTGGTAAGTATTGTTTTCTTCTGGTTTTCTCAGAGAAATTATCCAGATCTTCATTCTTATTTCCTTATGAGTTATGTTCTCGGATTTTCGGTATGGTATCGTATCGTGGATTTCTTTATTCTCGGTTTTCTTATCATCCTTATTTCGTAAATTATCAATCATAGCTTATCTTTAAAGTGTATTCTTTGGTTTGTGATAACTATGTCTATCATGGTTATATTTCTAAATCGATCATAGGACTGTGGTAATTCTGGTATCTGGATTTTCTATAATTTTCATGAAAGAAATTTGTTACTAGAGTATCTACACATATTTGATTCATACTTTATTTATTAAAACCCAATAAATCTTAACCAAATTAGATCACTTTTAATTTTGGCTAACTTATTATTATAGTAAATAATAACATGTAATTATGTCCATATTTTCCAACAGATTTAGATTATGAATTCTAGTATTATAATATGTGTTTCTATAAAAAAAAAGTTGAAAATGTACTTTTCTGAATACTACAATGACAGTGTATTTAATTTCAAATATATGATTTGTTTCTTAATATATATCTTTAGGTACACATTTCTTTCCTATTATATTATATTTTTTAAAAATATTTTTACCATTAAATCTAAATTTTTTTCATAACATGAATGAATTATTTTTGATAGGAGATTTTATTTTTCTAATAATTAAGACTGATGATGAAATTGTTAGAGATTGAATCCAAATTCTCATGCCACAACATAAACATTCTTATCATTAGGCGAAGAGATTGTTAACATTATTTGAGAGGAGATTGAGTTTAACTCTATATGCATGGTTAATAGATAACCATGTGTCTCATTTATATATTTTTTAATTTTTTTATAATATTAATTAAGGGCACTAGAGAACCTCTTAATTCTACTTGTAGACTTAAAATTTTATCACTTGTGTATTAAATAATTATTCAACATGAATTTAAAATTAACCTATGGATAATTATGTTGTCCACTACTAGTCAATGCAGTAAAGAAATGCCACAAGCAAGTTTAAGATGATGCCAAATGTTATTTTCAATTATTTTATTATTATTTTACCACATTCAAAAAATAAATAGTAACATCCTAGACTTGCTCATAATTTTTTTTACTCTACTAGCAATGTACAAGATAATAATCCTTAATAAATAGTTATCACTTTCTCTTCTTTTTTTTAGCGTATTTGGATAATTATAATTAAAGGAAAAGAAAGTAGGAGAAAGTTAAAGAAAGTAAATGATATATTTATTTCTTATTTTAATAGTTAAAATTGGCTAAATTAGCAGAATATGTTTATTTTTTTTAAAATTAGGCATTTAGGCTATTTTTAACTTTAATTAGGGAAATAAGCCATTTTAAGAGAGAGAAAGTGAAAGCGCGCTGGGCACGCTTTAAACACAAAGTTAGGGCTTTTTTAGGGTTAAGGTTAGGGTTAGGGTTTTTGGTTTTGTTAGGGTTTAGAGTATTTTGAAAGTGTTTAGGATTTTCGACTGAAACAACGAAGTTCTTAGGTAGTTTGGAGGGGTCAGGGATGTGACAATGCACCTTAGTACACATACATTTCATATGTCATGGCGGGATAGGACCATCACTTAAGGAACCCATCGTGGGGAAATCTGATTTCAGGGTAATAATGCTTGATACGACCAGGGTTGGAAGTCTAGGTGGAAATCTCAGTCGACGACCATGATGCAGTCACGGGTTCGAGTATAATCGGGGCCTCGGTGACAGTCGTTACGTGGTTAGGAGGTCAAGCATTTTAGATACTCACAAATGATGCCTTATAAATACCATACCTAAGATTGAGGCCATAATCATACGGAAAAAGCTCTGGGGATTTTTGTTGTAATCAACGTGATTTTTTTTCTTTATTTTTGTGCAGCCTGTATCTTTAACCTTTCATTCTTGTCTAAAGGCTTACACCAAGATGGACACAAATGGGCTTTCAAGTGGAGAGCGGATATTCCGGCACAGTAGAGGTCAAACTCGAGTTAGCGTGGCAACAATTATAGTTATTAATAGGTTGTTTAATAATGACAATCGTCGTCGCCCTGAAAGGAACATTACCTTTACTGCACCGCAACAACTGCTCATCGTATGAGAGTCCTCTTGCATCCATGATGATGCCGATATTAGAATAAGAAGGAAGGTTAAAGGTTTGATGCGATAAAATTACTAGGGAAGCCCTTGTACTTAGGAGCAGATTGCATTTCGACTCTTCTACTTAAAAAAGTGCAAATTAGCCCTTATACATTTCTTAACATGCAAATTAACCTCATTGTTAAATTTTTCTATTAAAAAATAACATGGAATATATTGAATTTTTTATGGGTAAAATATAAAATGGTCACCTAGCTATGTCTTTTGTTCTATTTCGGTCACCCAACTATTAATTTTTTCGATTTAGTCACTAAACTTTTTGAAATTAAATATTTTTGGCATTCTAAGCTGACGTGGGCTTTTTTTATTGGTCTAGTAACCAAATTAGCCCTCTAATATTTACAAATTCTATCAATTTGATCCTAAATAAAAAAAATCAACAAATTTATCCCTCAATGTTTACAAAATTTATAATTTTAGTTCTAATTCTAAAAAATAATAAATTTGGCTCTCAACATTTACAAAATTTGTCAATTTAGTCCTAACTCTAAATTTTTTTTTAAAAAAATATTAATTTTTAGCCCTTTATAACCCATCAACTAACCCATGTGGAATATTAAAATAAGAAAAAGAGTATCCTCTTTGAAGTCACTTGCAACAAATTTTTTTACTACAATTTAGGCTTCATACTGGACCAAACCAATTGATTTGGAACCTATCTAAAATAATTGGTTGCATTACTACCCGAAAAGATAACGTTTTTAAGGCCTTTATTTTCTTTTGGACCTTATTTTCGTGTGTGTTTTATCTCAATTTTTTAGAGTTATTTTGCAAGTAACATAAAATATGGTACTCTTTCTATTATTTTAATATCTTACGTGGGTTAGTTGTAGGATGACAAAAAAACCCGAATCTAACGGGTTCTGAGCCAATCCGACTCGATTGGGTTGGGTTTTTTTTATTGAAGTCCAGGATCGGACCCATGTGGGTTAATTTTTAAAGATAGTTGAGTCGGGGTCGGGTTTAGAATGAAACCACCCACCCCAAGATATTTATGAAATTGCTCTATATACATATTTAATAGTAATTAAGTTCAAAAATCCCTAAAATTTATCGCTACTAGTCTCATTCCATGGCCTCTATACTAGCTCCCTTTCACCCCTATAAGGTTATCTTCTTAATTTCATAATTTATTGAAGGAAACTTTGTTCCTTCTTTTTCTTCTATTATGTAATCACAATATGTGTGTAAATAAATATTAACACACAACTTTAGAGATAAATCATTAAGAATAATAAGAAATGGTGTCAAAACCTTTCATTTTTCTTAAAAAATTAATTAATCAAAATTAAAAAATAAAATAAAAATAAAATCTGGTCGAACTAGATTAGAGTTAGGTATACTATTAATTTTTTGTTCGAGTTTAGAGCATGTTAAATTTTTCTAAAGTCGAGGTCAGAGCGGGCAAAAAAAGCCCGCCCTACTCTGTTGCCATCACTAGTTAGCCAATGGGTTGTAAAGGGCTAAAAATGAATGTTTTTTAAAAAAGTATTAAAAATTTTTAGAGTTAAGAGTAAATTGACAGGCTTTGTAAATGTTGAGGGCCAAATTTATTGAATTTTTTAGAATTGGAAGTAAAATGACAAATTTTGTAAATATTGAGTTCTAAATTTGTTGAATTTTTTTTATATTTAGGATCAAACTGATAGAATGTGTAAATATTATAAAGCTAATTTTGTTACTAGACCAATTTAAAGAAAAAAACCCACATTAGCACAAAGTGACTAAAATATTTAACTTCGAACAGTTTAATGACTAAATCAAAAAAATTAAAAGTTAGTAGACCAAAATAGAACGAAAGGCATAATTCGGTGATCGTTTTTATAGTTTACCCATAAAAAATAATTTTCAACATGGAAATGTCATTATTTAACAAAAAAAAATTTAACAGAGGATCTAATTTGCATGTTTTGAAATGTATAAGGGCTAGTTTGCCAATTTTTTCAATAGAAATGTCGAAAATAGAAAGGTCGAAATGCAATTTGCCCTAAGTACATGGGCTTTCCTGATACTTTTACCTGTTTAATGCAAAAAAGTAAAACAGTGAGAGAATGCCTAAAAGAATTAAAAAAAAAGTTTTGGAGCTTAAAAAAATCACTTTCAGTGAAAATGCATTCAGTCAAGTTTTCCAATGTTAAAAACGCACCAATTAAACTATTTGATTAACGGTTTCCAATGTGGATTTATCTATTGTGAGATATCAAGAAAAGCAAAAATCACCATTTCTTTTTATAATTTTTTTACAACTTTTAAAAAAGTTATAGTTTTAAAAAAAAATTGTCTAGAATAAACCTAAATAAATTGAAGTTATACCTATACAACATGAGCTCACCTCACGTACTTGTGACTAAAAAGGATCACCTTATGAGTTAAGACACATGTCGCCCAAGATCTTGAGAGCCCAAACCATCGAGACCATATACCTAACATAGATAATACATTATCATTCACATTGTCACATATATTTATTCCTAGATATGACAACCTCGATATTATCCACTATCTTTAAAAAAACAAATACAAATTAAATATAAGGGATAAGTATCTATTAACCTTAAAAAACCATAAATATTACCTACTATCTTCCACTAACAAAACCACTAATAATTTTTGTGTAGTAGGATTTTTCTTTTAAAAATATTTATTTTATTTTTAAATATAATATTTTTAATAAATATTGTTTTAAATATATATATATATGTATATATATTTCTTTATGTTAATTATTTACTCCATAGTTTTATTGAATCGAAATAACTACTTTTTTGCCTCTACATTTTTACAATAAATATCATTCAATACAAAACAAATAAAATGGTTTTAATCCGAGGATGGACCAACTATTATTGTAAAAATTGGTGAATACCAAAAACAAGAAAATGGTGAAATATCAGAAAGAGAAAGCGTATGTAGAAAAAAACAATTTGTGTAATGGACATGTGATTTCTTAAACCCATAAAAATGAAATGATAACGAGTAACGTACCAAAATCAAAATCAAATTCAAATTACTTTCAACGAGGTTAATATTATATAACCCAATTGTAGTATAAACTAAATCCTTCTTAATTATTTTTAAAAATCATTTTTTTATGGAGGTTTAGGTCATGAATTCTACTATTATTATATAAATAAATAAATAAATGAAAATGTATTAATTATTACAATGACGGTGTATTAATTAATATTATATAATCTTTCTTAATGTATATCATTTGGTACACATTTCTTTCCTAATATATTAAATTAATAAAAATATTTTATCATTATAATTTGAAGCCTTTTTTTCATAACTTGAATAAATTATTTTTTTATAGGGGATTTTATTGTTCTGATAATTAAGACTAAGGATGAGATTATTAGAGATTAAACCTAAGTTCTCATGCCACAACATAAATATTCTTATCATTAAGCGAAGAGATTGTTAACATTATTTCATAGGAGTTAAAATTTTAATTAAGGGCACTAGAGAACATCTTAATCCCACCTATAGAGTTAAAATTTTATTGTTTGTGTATTAAATAATTATTCAACATGAATTTAAATTTAATCTATGGATAATTATGGAGTAAAGAAATGCCACAAGTAAGTTTAAGATGATGCCAAATATTTTTTTTAATTATTTTATTATTATTTTACCACATTCAAAAAATAAATAGTAATATCTTAGACCTGCTCATAAAAGATAATAATCCTTAATATATAATTATTTCAAAGATCCACATTGTAATTTAAAAGATACAAATTGCCATGTAAATAATTATCACTTTCCTACTCTCATTTTTTTTAGTGTATTTGGATAATTATAATTAAAGGAAAAGAAAGTAGGAGAGAGTTAAATGATATATTCATTTCTTATTTGAATAGTTAAAATAGGCTAAATTAGCAAAATAAATTAAAAAATTTTAATTAGGCTTTTAGTCCATTTTTAACTTTAATTAGGGAAAAAGGCCGTTTTAGGATAAAAAAAAGTTGGGCGTGTTTTCTGCACAAATGGTAGGAAAACTTGTCCAGTTAGACGTGCTTTCTCTCTCTAGGGTTAGGGCTTTTTTTAGGGTTAGAGTTTTTAAGGTTTTTGGTTTTATTAGGGTTTAAGGTATTTTGAAAGTGTTTAGGGTTTCCGACTGAAACAACAAAAGTTATTAGGTAGTTTTGAGGGGTCAGGGATGTGATAAAATGCTTCAGTACACATTCATTTCATATGTCATGGCAGAATATGACCATTACCTGAGGAACCATCGTGGGGAAATCCGATTTCGGGGTAATAATGTTGATATGACAAGGGGTGGAAGTCTAGGTGGAGGTCCCAGTTGGCAACCGTGATGCGGTTACAGGTTCGAGTATAATCGGGGCCTCGTTGACGGTCGTTACACAATTAGGAGGTCAAGAATTTTGGATACCCGCAAATGATGCCTTATAAATACCATACATAAGATTGAGGCCATAATCATACAGATTTCTGTTGTAATCAAAGTAATTTTTTTCCCTATTTATAAACAGTCAGTATCTTTAACCTTTTATTCTTTTTCGAAGGCTGACACCGAGGTGGACACAAGAGGGCTCTCAGGTAGAGAGCAGATGTTCCGGTATAGTAGATGTTAAACTCAGGTTAGCGCGACAACAGTTGTATTTATTGTTGGGTTGTTTAATAACGACAACCATCATTGTCTCGAAAGAAGCATTACCTTTACTACACCGCAACAACCACTTTCTGCCTAAAAGTCCTCTTGCGCCCATGACGGTGCTGACATTAGAATAAAGAAGGTTAAAGGTACCGATTGCCTAAAAATAGAGAAAAAAATTACACCGATTATAGTGGGAAGCCCTAGAGTTTTTCTATATGAATATGCCCTTAAACTTCTGTATGGTATTTATAGGGCATCAATTTTGGGTATCCGAAAAGGCTGAGCTCGTGGAAGTGTAACTACTGTCAACGGGCTCCCTCGTTATACCCCGATCAATTACCGCATAATGGCCGTCGATTGACACCTCCATGTCGACTTTTACCCTTGAATATAAAAAAGAAAAATCACCCCATAACCGATTTTCCTAGGATAGGCTTCAGAGATAATGATCCCATCTTAACATGATATATGAAATATGTGCGGCTTAGAGCGATATCGCATCATCGACGACTTAAGAATACCTCGAACGTAAACCAAATATTTTTAGCAACCAAAATTTTTAAGACCTGGAAATGGTTTATAGTGGAGGAATGGAGAGGATTAGGGAGAAATTATATGACTAAGGGATGATGAAGCTTGGTGTGTGTGAGCCCTTTTATAGCCATAAGGAAAGGTTTGTTTGCAAAGAAAAACCTTGAAAGCGTACTGCACGAGTGATGAACATATTCTAAACATGTTTAAAGTGTTCGAATTATTCAAAGCGTCAAACTTTTCATGCCGGGGAATAGAAAATTTGTTAGAGAAATCTTGCTCAGCTGGGGGAGCTTCCTCTAACAAATTTTCTTTCTTCTAAAAGTGAAAGTACATTTTCAGATGCCTATAAAGCACGTTATGTAGCGCAAAATCTCTCAGGAGCACATGCATAATGAAATTATGTGACTTGTAAATAGGTTCGAGTTGGTGCCAAATAAAAACCTATGTCGCGTCCCGAGAGGTTGCCCAAATTCCACTTAGATAAGGAGTAATATTTGGGTATTTGAGAGTGAGACGGTCAATAGAAATTATGCGGGTATTGTAGAAACCAAGGGCATACGAAGACAACATTTTCTCTATACAGGGAGACGTTGGGGCCTCATCGTCAATAACATTACTTTTTAACAAATTTCACATTCATTAGTGTACTTCACGTATTCCCTTTGGTTCAATTTGTTATTTATTGTTAACTTACGCATAACTCATGATAGATAGTAATAAAGAAAAATGTATTGTTTGAATGAATAACCTCTATTTTTTTATTTATGACATAGTTATATTTACATCACACTATTTATAACAAAAAATACACTTAATCGTGTTGTCGGGAGAATGTGCGCCCAAAGCGGTGGATAATGATTGCGTGGAGGATTTCTATGTAGAACCGGGTGTACAACCGAAGGTGTGGGCCTATAGACTTCCTTGTCATCATCGCCTAAATATGTACCTAGCACCACCATTGGGCAATCATTTCTTTGGGTTCGGCAGCGTCATCATCTTCCTTTGTGGCGATTATTGTGTCATCCTTCCCTACCATCGTGCATCTGCCACTCCCGAGTCCAGTGGGTGCGACGATGAGCCACCCCCATAAAATAGTGATGCACATGGTGTTTGGGTTAATATGAGCATGTAACTATAAGATGCCCCAAATCCCCGGTATGTCAGAAAGATACTGGGCATCGACGTCGACATCGATTGCTGCATGGGTATCTGTATTGTTATCATCATCAGTGATGGTGCATACGTTGACATCTGGCTCAACATGGGGTTCGGCATTGGCATTGGCATGGGGGTGTAATATGCGGGGGACATTTGTGCCCTGAAATATGTACCTGCGGGGATAGAAGAACCGACTATGTGCAGCGATAGTCTATAGTGCAGTGGTGCTTGTAAGAAAAACATAAGGTTTCTGAATTGAACAAGAATAAATGAAGCGAACTAACCTGTATATTGCGTAGCCACAGGTGGTGCATCTTCTGCCAGAGCCGATGACGAACCCGTCGTGCGACTACATCCCCTCCTACGTTGTTGTGACGGTCGATATTTTCTCTTCGATTGAATTTACCTACTTCTCACCTCTGGTGGTAGCAGATACGGTTTACTGACAGCTCAAAACCATGTCAAGTAATCATCAGCTACTGTCATGTCTGTTGAGAAAAATGGTTCGCGAGTAGGTATGAATTCCATCCTCTAAGATCCTAAGCTTGGATGTGCTCCTTGTACTTCTCCACCTAGTCCTCATCATTCTTCCTTCGTATGTCCATCTTGTGCAGTTCATTCATGTCTCGCGGTGCTAGTAGATTTCGTTGCCTATACCCGAACTGTCGTAGAACTCGGTCTGATTCGTGCATCTCCACCGTTGCGTACACTATCAACGACACCTTCGCATCCCATATCTCTCGATTTTCCAACACTTTTGACGGGATGCAAGATATGATCTTGGGATCGGCATACGACATCTATTCAAACTGAAAAGCAAAATTGTACATATCGTTACGTACGAATTTTTTTAACGAATCATTGCATAATTAATATAGGTTCAAAAAGAATAGGTAATTAACCTCGGTTTTTTAGCGTTGATCTAACAGCAGCCTAAAGTCTTCCAACTCATCGGGCAGTCCCAAGTAACTCGGCCCATGGTTCCACCTGTACAAGTGATATATTAGTTGAAACATATAATAAATAAAAACATTTAGTGCACAAAGTATGTATTTATTGATAAATGATGTTTACCTCATCACTAACTGGAACATGTATAGGTCGGTCACTCTGGAATATAAAAATGGTATTCACCACCAGGCCCACGACTATAGTAGCAGCAGACAACCACCAATCAACATCTTATCCGATTGTGTTGCCCGACAAAGCTCTCAGTATAACATGGACAACATGACATATCCCCAACTTAGTTTTGCGCATTCATTGAAGTCCATTAGATGTAGAAGCTACCTTACGTGCACCAAATTTCTAGATTTATCAGACATTAAAATGCCTCCGGTTAACCTCATGATGAATGATTAGGCATATTATTCTATAACATCTTCCGTTGCGTTGTCAAGAAGCTTATTGAAATTTGTCTCCAACCGGTTGATCGATATCTGACCACATTCGAACCTGTTCAAGACCTTCCCTAACATTCTCATATAGAAGTCCACTTTCCCCCGAACCACCGTTGATCTTGTGATGACTGGCCCATCCACCAGTAGACCGAGCTGTAACGCTACGTCCTCGAGTGTGATTGTACACTTGTGCATGGAAGGTGGAAAGTGTGTGGTTCGGGCCTTCATCTTTCCACCAATGCGCTGATTAGTGTGGGATCGAGTTTGGAACCCCATTGCATGTGAGACACATACAAGAATCAAGCCTCTTGCAGGTACCTACGAATTACAGAGATCGGAGGCTCCCTCGTATTATGTATGAACGCTTTCAGCACACAATCGTCCGCCTATTTATAACACAAAAAATATTTAGATTTGAAAAGACGAGGGTAAGAGATAACTGATTTATATATATTTATAATTTTTAAATAGAATTAAAATTAAACAGATGGAAAGTACAAAAAATTAGACTAAATTTATTATTATATCAATTAAATATATGTTACGTGATTTTTTTTTTCATAAAATTAATTATAATATATGAAATTAGATCAAAGAGACAAATGCAATTACTTAAATTGTGATTTTGTAATTTTTTATAATTAGATGACAAAAAATATAATCGACTAATTATAAATTTTTTTTAAAATAATGCAAAATTTAAAAGATGGAAAATATATTATCACCACAATTTGGGATATTGATTCCATGAGTAAAGAGTAAAAAAAAATTAATAAAAAAATTTAACAAATAGATTATGTCACATTCATGATATGAATGAAAAAAAAATGTAATATTAGATTTTATTACATTCATGATACGAGTGAACAAAAATATTTTATACTAAAAACATATATTTATTAAAATATATCAATAAATAGTTATTATTAGAGTGATAGGGAATTTTTTATATGAATTCGTAAGTCATTTGTTTGATTCCCAAATAATGTTTTTTTAGTTGTTTTATTTGAATATTTAAAAGTATGAAAAGATGAAAATACTTTTATAATAATAAAATTATCCTTAAAAATAAGTGTATTTTAATAATTTCATAATTGAGTTGGTGTTAAATTGACTCGTGACACCAAACATCTTAAATATAGTATGAATATATAATTTTTGAAACAAGACATATGCTAAAACAACAAAGTTTAGAGTAAAGTTCGAAAAAAAGTATATAAAATTTAGAGTACAAGGATTTGTGTGTTAAGTTAAATTTTTAAAATTTAGGATCAACTGTTAACATTATTAAAACTATTCTATTAGATTTAGGTTCATTATAATGTCATTTTTTAGTTACATTGCTATTAAGTGAATATTTTTTTTATTTCAAAATATGACACCAACCCTTTTAACAAAAAAAATTAATAATGCTAATAATTTGGCCTGAATTTTGAAATATGAAAAATAGAGAGTTTAAATTTCTGAAAATAAAAGTATAGCGATTAAATTCCAAATTTGTAAAGAGTACAATGACTTATAATATATTTTAACTTCAAATTTTATCATTACGGTTTTAAATATTTTTTTTAACTGAATTGGTACTTATGAGATCAACTCTCGAAGAGTTAATAATATTATGGATGAAAGGAGTTGTTTTGGGAAATTATTTATTAATAATAAGAGAAACTTGTAGTAAATATTATATTTTTTTGGGGTAATTAAAAAACTCAAAAAGGAAGAGTAGATAATTAATTTTTGTTAGAACATTTTTAAATATTTATAGTGTTCCAATAACTATAAATGAATGAGTGTAATTAATCAAAAGTTAAATCTTTTGGCTATTTGTCAAGAGTTATATTAGTTAATTTTTGACAAAGAATTATAACTACTCAAACAATATTACTTGAATAGTTATAATATTATATGAATAATTATGCGTCTTTTTAAAGATATTTTTATTCATAAAAGGCATTTACTGAAATATGTCTCTACGAAAAGACATGAAAATTCTTATAAATAGGAATGAGATTTCATTTGGAAATCATACCAACAAGTTCTAAATTCTACCTTTCTTCTATTTCCTAATAATATTAGATCGTTCTATAAAGAATTACTGCAAAATTTCTTTATAGAAATTAATTTTCTTGTTATACCTCACTCAGTGCTTAGTGGACTATTTTCGTCAATGCAAAACGAAAATAGTCATCGGGCTTCATTGTATCCTTGAGTGTCATTTGCTTGAAACTCATTTGCACACCGAGTATAGGTGGGGCGAATAGAACCTTAAAGATAGTGGTTTGATACACTCGTTAGAGCCTTGTCTTATTTCTTCATTTTCTGTTCGAGTTGTTGTTTGTGTTTCGTTCATGTGTTCGAGAATTTCCTCACCTAAGTTTTTGTACTAACAATTTTAAGGTTTTAATATCATGATAACTACTACAACACATGAAAGTGGAACACTAAGGGAGTTAGCTTCCAACTTTGTCAAACTTGATCTGTTTGATGGTGACAATTTTCGACAATGGTAAAAAAAGATGTACTTCTTATTGCCAACTTTGAAGATTGCCTATGTTTTACATATTCCGAGACTAGAAAAGAATTAAAACAAACTTGTTGCTGCAACCCGAGAAAGGCAAAAATGGGACAATGCTTATTACATGTGCATAGGCCACATATTGAATGGTTTATTCGATGGTTTGTTCGACACCTACCAAAACGAGATCACCGTTAAGGAATTATGGGACAAATTTGAGACAAGATACATGACCGAAGATGTTACAATTAAGAAATTTCTCGTCAGTTGTTTCAATAATTATCAAATGATTTATGGTCGTTCTGTTATGGAACAATTTTGTGATATTGAAAAAATGCTAAATCAGTTAAGCAATATGATATGAAAATGAATGAAATGATTGCTGTATCCTCCATAATAGTCAAGCTTCCTCCATATTGGAAATACTTTAAAATAGGTCTAAAACATAAGAAAGAGGAAATATCTCTTGAGGTTTTGACAAATCATCTTCGTATTGAAGAAGAGTATCGAAACTAAAATCAGAACCTAGATTTTGAAAATGCCAAAGTGTATGTTACAGAGGAAGTATAGACTACTAAACTATCCAAGAGAAAGTTCATACAGACTACTAGAGCACCTAAGTTAAAAAGAAAAAGAAAAAGAAAAAGAAAAAGAAAAAGAAAAAGGGCTTATGTTACCATTGTGGCAAGCCGAGACATTTTAAGAATGAATGTTGATTCTTAAAGAAGAAATCTTTTTTTAAGGCTGATAATAACAAAAAGTTTGTTGCCATAATTTTTGGATTAATATGGAACAATATGATAATGCATTGTGGATTGATACTAGAGCAACCAAACATGTATTCAAAGACAAAAGCGTGTTCACAAAGTTCACACAATGTGAATATGAAAATGTCTTGTACATGAAAAATTCTTCCACCATAACAATCAAAGGCAAATGGTCTATTAAACTACAATTCTTTTCTGAAAAGGTTTTAACCTTGAATGATATATATTATGTACTAAAAGTTAGGAAAAATTTAGTGTCTGGAAGTCTATTAAATAAGTTTGGTTTCAAACTTGTTTTTGAGACAAATAAGTTTATTTTGTCTAAGGGAGGAATTTCTATAGGGAAATGGTATATGTATGAGGGCATGTTCAAACTCAATATTGTTAATAAGAATAAAAATACTATTTCTACTTATATGGTTGAATATTCTTGTTTATGGCATTATAGATTAGGTCATTTGAATTACAGAAAATAGAATGACATGCATAAGTTAGATTTAATTCCTTTTTTTAAATAATAATATTGAAAAAGGCAATACATGTATGTTGAATAAAATTACTAGAAACCCTTTCCCTAAGGTTAAAAGGAAAACAAAGTTGCTTGATTTTATACATAGTGATTTATGTGACATGCATATTTTGTTATTTTTATTGGTGATTATTCTAGATATTGCTATGTATATTTATTGCATTCAAAAGATGAAGCACTTGATAAATTTAAAGTTTATAAATCTAAAGATGACCTTCAGTGTGAATCATTTATCAAGTGCTTAAGATCGGATAGAGGTGGAGAATACTATAATCCAAATTATTTTGAATCCACTCAGATTATCCTTCAAGTTTCTGCCTCTTACACACCACAATGAAACAATGTAGCTGAAAGGAAAAATAGAGTCTTGATTGAAATGGTAAATTCAATGTTATCATATTCATGTTGGATCTAGTGTCTTAAGTGTAGTATTTTCATCAACATACACTTTTAAGTTTTCAAATAGATTGGTTAATAAAACAAATTTATTGATTAAATTAGTATAATTTGTATAATTGTCCTCACATGGTTTTTTCATACAAAGCAAAATGGAAGCAAATGTTGCTCATTGGTTGTATAATGTTTAACTAATACTAAGCGGTATTATATGGTCAGATCGTAGTACAAAAAGATAACTTGTATTAGTAGACGAACCTAAACATGTCCTTAGTCTAATCAGAAATGAGCAAACCGATTAAAAGACTAATATGTCGTCTATCAAGTCCAATTGAAGAGATGCATTGTCTTTGGTACCAGAGCGGATGACTCCTAGAAGATAGAAACATTGATGTGGCTGGCTGGACTAACAATACATCAGACAAGACCCAAGCAGAATAGATCTTGAATCCATTTATGGGTTTATTCACTTGTGACATTCATAGTGTGGCATACCTAAATCCTGAATGGATGGCAGACTATGTATGCGTGACTTGTACACTTTGATGTAAGTAAAGCATGAGTTCAATCGTAAGACTCCTTCATTTATGCAAATTGATTTCTAAGAGTATCAAAATCTAAAATATTTTGAAAATGGGGGAAGACTGTTGGAAAATTTTTAAATATTTATAATATTCCAATAATTATAAATAAGAGGGTGTAATTAATCAAAAGTTAAATCTTTTGGTTATTGGTCAAGAGTTATATCACTTGATTTTTGACAAAGAATTATAACTATTCAAACAATATAACTTGAATAGTTATAATATTATATGAATAATTATGTGTCTTTTTAAAGATGTTATTATTCATAAAAAACACTTATTGAAAGATGTCTTTATGAAGAGACATGAAAATTACTATAAATAAGAATGAGATTTCATTTGTAAGTCATACCAACAAGTTCTAAATTCTATCATACCAGCAAGTTCTAAATTCTATCTTTCCTCCATCTTCTAATATTATTAGATTATTCTATAAAGAATTATTGTAGATTTTTTTATCTAAATTGATTTTTTTTTATACATTGCTCAGTGCTTAGTGGGCTATTTTTGTTAGTGCAAAGCACAAATAGCCATCGAGCTTCATTGTATCCTCGAGGTTCATTTGCTTGAAACTTATTTGCACACCAAATATAGGTAGAGGTGAATAGAAGCTTAAAGATAGTGGCTTGATACACGCCTTGGAGCCTTGTCCTATTTCTTCATTTTCTATTCGGGTTTCATTTGTATGTTTGAGATTTTCTTCACCGGATATTTGTATTAACAACTTTTTCAAGGTTAATGGGGGAAGAGAAGTAGTGGGTTGGGTTGATTTTTAAATTTTAATGGATTTACAAAAATAATTTGTTCTATAATTATTTTTTTGTGAAATATTAGTCACTTTTAATTGAATTTCTTATTAGATTATAGTTTCATTCAATAGTTGGTTGACAAATTTTTTATTCTATACTTATAATTACTCTATTTGAGTGAAAATAATCATTTTTTTGAAATGTTAGCAGTCTGAATTTTATTAAATTAGTGATAAAGGTCCCAAGAAAGTCGGTTGTGGGAAACAAAATTGACAAAAGGAAAATAACCCTAAACAAAGCTTCACAAACGAGTAAAAAATAAACACCCACTTTCCAGTGAATTGAAGCGTCACTCTCTGTTCTTCTCGAAGCATCTGAAAATTGCTAGCCTCTGGTGACTCAACTTCTAGCAACACTGTATCCTCGTTGCTGTGTTGATCTTCTCACTTTCCACTTGATTGCATTTTCCAGATTGGTAGGAAAATTTTCCTCCGATCTTATTCCACCACATCCATTGCAAAAGGAGGATCTCCACCGATTCCATTGCAAAAGGAGGATCTCCACCGATTAGACAAGCTTCCGATTCCCTCTTCAATCCTTCTGTAGCTAACGTATGAGCCACTTCATTGGCTTTTCCTTGTACATGTTGAAATAGACGTTTTTGGAAGACCTCACTTACAGATTTGTAGTTGGATATGAAAACCCTTATCTCTAATCTTTCTGTATGGTCTATTTACAGCTTGCGGATCACTGTCAAAGCATCTCCTTTGATCACCACCATTTGTAGCCACATGTCCCTTCTCGTTTAGGCTGCTTGGAGGTAGGCCACTGCTTCAGTCAGAAACGCTGAAGGTATGTGATTGTGTAAGATGGTTTTTCTACCCAAAATAGCACTGTTTGAATCTCTTATAATAATAGCTGGTGACGGTTGTTGTTTCTATTTTTTGAAATCAGATCGAAGTTAATCTTGAAGAATGGGCTTGTTGGAGGCGTCCAATGGGCTGGCTCTCTGACTGGTACAGGTAATCTCGCTTGCAACCCTTCTGACTCTCTAAAATAAGTTCGTATAAAATCTACGGTAGCCACCCATTTTTTTTCCCTTTTATGAATAAATCAATTTATTAAAGTCCAAATTGCCCATAATGCAGATGTGAATAATCAACATTTTAGAATGGAACTTTTCTAAAAAATATATGCCACCTAATCTTTGTAGCTCATCACTGAAGCTGATCGAGGCCAATAGAATTGCAAAGCCTCCTATGTGTCCAATGTATTCGGGCAATCTCTGATCTTTCATAATTTGGTGTAGCAGATTAAACTAATTATCGCACTTTAGGAGCTTGAAAACAAGTATTTTTAGTAGGTTTGAATTGTGTTTTCTTAAGTTTTTAACAAGTGAATAAAATGTACAAATTGAGTTTTTTTTTTTTTAACTTTAAGGGTCGAATGAGGCTTAAGGGTGAGCTAACAAACTTTGTGAGTGTGCAGGAGACCATTAGAAGGCGTACTAAATGGATACTAGTTGCTATGTTATAACACGGATGACTCGATGTTGTAATATAAGAAACAAAATGGAGAAAGTTCAAGACTGCCTTTGATGTCGCGACAGAGTTTGAGAGTGTCGCGACATACCCTTGAAGATAGCTCAAGAGAAGCATACTGATTGCCATGTCGCAACATAGGTCCTGGTGTATTGTGACATCAAATTTGGAACGAAAATTGAATACGAAATAGAGGCGTTTTGGTATGCACAATCAAACTTAAAGCTTAAGAACGTCAGCTAACTTAGGGTTAAAGACGACGAATCTATAAATAGGCTCATATGGCACATGTTATAGACATCATTCAATTAGCCTAGATTCTCTTTTTTAAATTTAGTTTAGTTTTCTTCATTTATTAGGTTTTTAAAATTTATTTTCAGTTGTTCTTTGTTTACAAG
Organism: Gossypium longicalyx; assembly: GCA_025698465.1. Taxonomy (NCBI): domain Eukaryota; kingdom Viridiplantae; phylum Streptophyta; class Magnoliopsida; order Malvales; family Malvaceae; genus Gossypium; species Gossypium longicalyx. Next base: position 73,084,880 of record CM046998.1, on the reverse strand, counting down.
AGATCTGATTGTGGAGATGGTCAAACTTTGTGGATTTGTTTTCATCTTTAATACATATCAGACGTTTTTTTAAACTCAACACTTTAATCCATTTATCATTTTCTCTTTTTACACTAATTCTATATTATTTATGAAAGCCATGAAGAACTAATCCTCCTATGGGGGATTAGTAGGTGGAGGTATGATTTATTAACTGTTTTGTACGGTTATTCAATGAATCAGTTGTTTAGGAAAGGAAGAACATGAAACAAACCCTAGGCTTGGTAACCGTGCGAAGTCATTAAGATAGGAATTAACCTAAAATTGGTATTGCACATCTTTGAAAACCTTCACCTCAAACTAGTTTGGACTATGAGGTCGGAAGATAAGTAGTCCTTGCTGACTCATTATGTTAGTGGAAGATTAGAAAATCCTGCTAGGGTAGTGACTATTTGATTGACAAGGAACTCGAAACAACAGTTGATTAGGATTACCGAAGCGAGCTAATTACCCATAATCAAGATTTGATTCACTCTACTCTTCTATCTCTTGAATTTTATTTATTTTTATGTTGTTTTATTTTATCATTATAAAATACTTAAAAAACCCTTTTATTATGTTCTCATACTATAACTAATTTAAATTACTAATTAGATCTTTTAATTTTTAGGTTAGAATTGATCTAGCACTCATCTCCCTTAAGTACGACCCTAGGAGTACTTACCAACTCTGTTGTAAAATTATATTACAACTTGACCTGTATACTTGCGGATACCACATCATACTTCTATATTTTATTGCAGATTCACACTCCAAACGTTGGTACGTTCAGAGGCGATCAATTTTATAAGACGTTTTTGTTACATCGTCACACTTGGGATAAAATGTCGATAAGAGTAATGTTTTATAAAGTAGAGTAGAATACGTTGGGAGCTCTAGCGTTTCTAACTACTAATCTTTTTCTTCATTCGGTCCTTTATATCTTGAAATGCAAAATTTTCCCCCGACCTACCATATTCGGAAGACCTAAGTATCTTTCCATATTCACCATCCATCGAACATTTAGTAGTTGGAAAACCATTGGTTTGTTATCCTCCGAAACGTTAGTACTGAAAAAGGCCGTTGATTTGCCAAGATTGACACATTGTCCTAAGCATCATTCATATTCGTTTAAAATCTCTTGAAGAACCTACACACCCCTTTCTATTACCTCTCTAAACAAAATACAATCATCCATGAACATCAATTGAGAGATTTTGGGACCACGTAGACATACCTTCACTCCCATCATAACCCTTCCATCTGGGCCAATTTCAATAAGGCTGAGAGCCCCTCACCATAAAACAAAAATAGATAAGGGCTTAGAGGGTCCCCTTGTCTCAAGCCTCTGGATGGATTGAACAAGTCCCTGTTTTCCATTATGAATGAAGAAATAGGAAACCAAAGTTATACAATACATGAAAATATCCACCCAAGATTTCGAAAACCCCATCTACAATATCAGTCGTTCCAAACAATACCATTCAACTTGATCGTAAGCTTTGCTCATGTCCAACTTCAGTGCCAAAAATCCACTTCTTCCCATTCTGTTTTGTTTAAATGCATGTAAGACTTCATAGGCCAAAAGAACATTATTGGTAATTAATCTCCTGAGAACAAACACATTTTGTGCCTCATCAATACAAAGATCGAAAATCTTTTAAACTCGATTTGCAATCGTCTTAGCAATTATCTTATAAAACACCTTCCAAAGACTTATAGGCCAAAAGTTCGTCAGATTTGTAGGGTGAACCACCTTTAGAATGAGCATTATATAAGTGTTGTTTAGCCTCTCTAAAGATTTACCATTGTTGAGGATGTTTAGATAGAACACACCTACATCATTGCCAACAAAATGCCAGAATTTTGGTGAAACAATTTTGGGAAACCATCCGCTCCCGAAGCCTTAGTTGGTCTCATCTCTTTCAATTCCGCCATTAATTCCTCTTCCTCATATTCGATTGCCAACATTGTATTCATATCATCAATCACGCACCTTACCAATCTAGATAAAATGTGATCGAGATTACCCAATCCCTTTGTAGAAAAAAGGTCCATGAAATACTCTTTCGTAATACGATCCATCTCGTCAAAGTCCGAGGCCAAACCATTATTCTCCCATTGCAAACCATAAATCTTGTTTGTACATTGTCTTTGAAAAGAGAATTTATGAAAGAATAAATTATTGCTTGTTGGATCTAGTGCCCTAAGTTTAGCATTTTTGTCTAAGTGCACTTATAATAGTAGACCTACAAACCTCGAAGTAAAGAGGTTCTCGAGGAGTTTTCAAGAAATATACAAAAATCCTACAGAAACGATTGCAGAAAAACCTCCTAATAGTAGACTTGCAAACAATCAACAACATAAGGAGCCTCATCACAAATGAAGAGTCTCTCATAGGCCTGAGTTCTTCAAATCTGGTCAAAGTGTTTTTAACACTAAGTCTGCCAAACAGGAAGATGATGACCCACACACATATGATGAAGTGATACAGAATGCTGATTCAAAGTTTTGAGAAATAGCTATGAAAGCTGAGATGGACTCTATGTATTCCAACTCAATGTAGGAACTTGTAGACTTATCGAAAGAGATAAAACTAATAGGGTGTAAGTGGATCTACAAGAGGTAAAGAAATGCGAATGGTAAAATGGAAACTTATAAGACCATACTTGTTGCAAAAGATTATATTTAGAAAGAAGGCATCAACTACGAAGAAATCTTCTCTCCAGTTTCCATGCTCAAGTTAATTCGTATATTATTATCCATTACGGTGACTCTTGATTACGAGATCTGGCAAATGGATGTTAAGAAAAAATTTTTGAATGACTATCTTGAAGAAAACATTTATATGATGCAACCCACTGGATATATAGCTAAAAGAAATGAGCATAAAGTTTACAAACTACTTTGAACCATATATGGTCTTAGGCAAGCATCCTGTTCATGGAATCAAAGATTTTGTTGGAACTTCTAAAATTAAGGATAGAAAACTTACCTTATTACTAGGAGTTCTCTTGTAAATAGAAACTAATCTCAGTCACTGATTCTTAGGAAGTTACTGATTTTTAGGGATGTTTTTTCCTTGTTTGTGTGAATTCCTCTCTTTATAGGTGTAAACTAATTAGTAGAAAAATAAGAATCTATTTTCTAAGTTTCTTCATGGTATCAAGAGCTTTAGGATTCATTCGATCCTGCTCATTCGTCTCTAATCTCACTTCCTAAAAATCCCTCCGGTTTAGTCCTCCTCCCATGGGTGACGTCAATGAAACTCTGTTTGAAACTGAGACTTCACAAATAACTCAGAATGTCAATTAGGGAATCACTCAAGGTGAACTTAATTCCTCCCCTATAATCACCAATCATCGGCTAAATGGGAAGAACTTCTTACAATGGTCTCAATCGGTCCTTATGGTAATTCGTGGTCGTGGCAAATTAGGATACGTCAATGGAGAAATTCCTCGACCAACCACAGCTGACCTGACTTATGCCACTTGGGAACTCAACAACTCGATTGTAATGGCTTGGCTAATTAATTCGATGGAAGGCCATATAAGCCGCACTTATCTTTTTTTCAAAACTGCAAAAGACATGTGGGATGCAGTCAAAGAAAACTACTCGGATTTTGGAAACGCCTCCCAAGTATTTGAGATTAAGCTTAAGGTAAAGGATATCCGACAAGGGACACTCGAAGTAACTCACTACTACAACAATCTGAAAATTTTGTGGCAAGAACTGGATATGTACTATGAGGCATATTGGAGCGAAATATTGGAACACACCAAGTTCATAACTCACCTCAACAATGAACGTCTTTATGAATTTCTAGCAGGACTGAATCGTGAGTTAGATGAGGTCCGTGGCCGAATTCTGGGTAGATCACCTCTACCAACCATCGGTGAAGCATTTGCAGAAGTTAGAAGAGAAGAAAAGCGCCGTCTTGTCATGATGGGAGACTCAAAGGAACCTAAACATGTGACAACTCTTTGCAACCAGTCTACTGAGACCTCTGCCCTCATTTCCAGAGGTCCACAGCCACAAAAACTACGTGCTAGAAATGATTCTGGATCAACCAGGCCATGGTGTAACCACTGCAACCGTGTTGGTCATACAAAGGAAAAGTGCTTCAAACTCCATGGCTATCCTGAAAAAAACAGAAGGATAATAAGACTGCCCTGTTATCCTCCACTGCTGCAGATGATATTCTCGATGTTCGCCTAACCAAAACCCAACTTGAGACTCTGCATAAGATACTTGGTACTTCCACTGCTTATGGATCTCTAGCCACCCAAGGTACTGCCTTCAATATTGCCTTTGAATCAAATAATCAATCCTCTTGGATACTCGATTTGGGTGCATCCGATCACATGACAGGTAACTCCACTTTGTTTCACACCTACACCCCTTGTCATGACAAGTCCCGAATCCGCATAGCTGATGGTTCTTACTCACTTGTTGCTGGAGTAGGAGAAGTACAAATAATAGAGAATTTTTTTCTCGACAAAGTCCTACATGTCCCAAACTTGTCCTGCAATTTACTTTCAATCAGTAAACTTACTAAGGATGAAAAACTTCTTGCTGAATTTTCTGCAATTGGTTGTGTGATACAGGAACAAAAATCGGGGAGGATGATTGGCATTGCTAAAGTTGATGGACTATATGTTTGGAATAAAGACAGCACACAAGGAGGATTGGCTCTATCCACTTCAAAAGAGGACACAATTATGTTATGGCACCGTAGGTTAGGGCATCCAAATTTTTTGTATTTGAAGAAACATCTTTCACTGTTATTTCGAAATAAAAGTATTAATTCCTTGAAGTGTGAAATTTGCCAATTATCCAAACATACCCGTGTGCCATACCCATTAAAACCATATATCCAGTCCCAACCATTTTCATTAATCCACAGTGACCTATGGGGAGCCAGCCGAGTGAAAAATATTACAGGGGCCAGGTGGTTTATAACATTCATTGACGATCACACTAGGGTATGTTGGGCCTATCTCCTCAAAGAAAAATCTGAAACACCCAAAGTATTCCAAAATTTTCACTCAATGGTTCGAACCCAGTTCAACTCTACCATACATGCTCTTCACACTGACAATGGGAGAGAATACTTTAACTCTGTCCTAAGCCCATACCTTTCTGACCAAGGCATCATACACCAAAGCTCTTGTCCTGACACTCCTCAACAAAACGGGATCTCCGAGAGAAAAAATCGTCATCTCCTTGCTGTAGCTCGAGCCATAATGTTCATCATGAGTGTTCTAAAATACTTGTGGGGAGAGGCTATCCTCACTGCCTGCTATCTCATAAACCAAATGCCATCAAAGGTCCTCAATTTCCAAACACCTCTAAATACTCTTCTAAAGTCCTTTCCTCTATTTCGTGTTCCTAATCTTCCAGCTAAAATATTCGGTTGCAAAGTTTTTGTCCATAACCATCAACCAAATCAATCCAAACTTGATCCTCGAGCCCACACCTGCATCTTTATTGGATATTCCCCCACACAAAAAGGCTATAAGTGTTACTCACCAACTTTGCACCGAATATTTGTCTCTCGGGATATTACCTTTTTTGAAAATGAACCATACTTTGCAGCATTTCATCTTCAGGGGGAGACTTTTAATGAAGATGAGACCCTTAATACTCTCCTCATTATACCTCATGATCCTACAACTACTATCACAAACAAGCCTAACAACCAAGGTGCTGTGGTAATCCCAGATTTAGAGACTATTTCCCCTGTGCAGCAGTAAGAAATTAGCCTGATCCTTCCCAATAACAATACCACCACCGAAGTACAGCCCCCTGATTAAGGAAAACAGCAAAAACAGGTTCCCGAAATACAAGTTTACTCTCGACGGAATCGTTCTCCTGAACCCGATCTGTGATTGCCAATTGTATCCCCAACCAAGGACTGTTCTGAAACAGAAGTCTCACCTCTGTCACCATCTATCTATCTTTCAATTGCAGTTCGAAAGGGTACAAAGAGCTGCACTCAACACCCTATTTCTCGGTTTGTATCCTATGGAAATTTATCTAAGTCTTACAAAGCTTTTGTGACTAATGTTGATTCTGTAAAAACTCCAAAAAATATAGAAGAGGCTCTTGAATCAGCTGAGTGGAGACAAGCTGTGATGGAAGAAATGAAAGCCCTCAAAAATAATGAAACATGGGAAGTTTCGGATCTACCTAAGGGAAAAAAATAGTAGGATGCAAATGGATCTTCACTACGAAATTTAAACCCGATGGCCGTATTGACCGATACAAGGCTCGACTTGCCGCTAAGGGCTTTACTCAAACTTATGGTCTTGACTACGACGAGACGTTTGCACCAGTTGCCAAGCTAAACACCATTCGAGTCCTCCTATCTCTTGTCGCCAACCTTGATTGGCACTTGACTCAATTGGATGTAAAAATGCTTTCTCAACGAAGAATTAAGTGAGGAAGTGTACATGGATTTCCACACGGTTTGAAGAAAGCAAGGGCCAAGTGTGTAAGTTGAAGAAGTCCTTGTATGGGTGAAAACAATCTCCACGGGTGTGGTTCACCTGATTTGCAAAAGCTATGACCAGAGAAATTACATTCAAGGCGCGCATGCATGACCACACCATATTCTACAAGCACTCGAAAAAGGGAAAATGCTGCATCCTCATCATTTATATGGACGATATAATATTAACAGGAGATAACTCAAGCGAAATTGTGAGGTTGAAAGAATTCCTTGGTACAGAGTTCGAGCTTAAAGACTTGGGGAATCTTAAATACTTTCTTGGTATGGAGGTAGCAAGGTCCCAAACAGGTATTTCCATCTCTCAAAGGAAATATGTTCTTGATCTATCATCGGTTGGTTTGATGGGTCATGAAACCAAATAAAACTCCTATGGAATTTAACCTTAAATTGGGCAATCGATGAGGATGGAGAAGAAATCGACAGGGGGAGATATCAACGACTAGTAGGAAAACTCATCTACCTATCTCACACCCATCCAGACATAGCCTTTAGTGTAAGTGTTATCAGTCAGTACATGCATGCCCCGAGGAGAAAGCACACTGAAGTCGCATATAGAATATTAAAGTATCTCAAAGGGACTCTGGTAAAGGCCGCATTTCAAGAAAATCGCAAACTGAATGTGGAAGTCTACACCGATGATGCTCGATCGACAGGTTCTCGTTAACGATAGACGCCTACAAATGGCTATTGTAGTTATGTTTGGGGTAACCTCGTGACGTGGAGAAGCAAAAACACCTGTTGTAGCACAAAGCAGCAGCGAGAGCGTAATATCGAGCACTATCTTATGGTATATGCGAAGGAGTTTGGATACAAAGACTTATGGGGAACTAAAAGTGCCTTACACTGTGCCTATGAAGATGTATCAGACACAACCAGCAAATTGTCGGCATAGATAGCACATAATCTTGTGCATCATGATCACACCAAACATGTGGAAATAGATCGCCACTTTATAAAAGAAAATATGCACTCAGGAGAAGTGTGCATCACCTACCTACCTACTAGACAACAAGTTGCAGACGTATTAACTAATAGTTTGAACAGAAATATGTTTGAAGAAGTTGTTGGCAAGCTGGGTTTGATAAACATATACACTCCAGCTTGAGGGAGAGTGTTGGAACTCCTAAAATTAAGGATAGAAAACTTACCTTATTACTAGGAGTTCTCTTGTAAATAGAAACTAATCTCAGTCACTGATTCTTAGGAAGTTACTGAGTTTTAGGGATGTTCTTTCCTTGTTTGTGTGAATTCCTCTCTTTATAGGTGTAAACTAATTAGCAGAAAAATAAGAATCTATTTTCTAAGTTTCTTCAGATTTGATGAAGCAATCAAGACTTTTGGATTTAAGCAAAATGTAAATGAACCTTGTGTTTATAAACGTTTAGGAGATGGGAATGTGGTATTTCTCATTCTATAGGTCGATGACATTCTAATCATTGGAAATGATATAGGGACATTGTCATCGATTTAACTATGGTTAACCCAATAATTTAGCATGAAGGACTTGAAAGAAGCTAATTTTGTTCTAGGTAATCGAATCCTAAGGGATCGAAAGAACAACGTGATAGCACTATCTCAGGCTTCATACATAGACAAGATATTGGAGAGTTATACAGTGATCGATTCAAAAAAGGAAAATCAACCCTCCGTATTGGGATTTCATCTATCTTTAAAGGATTGTCCTAAGATATTAGAAGAAAAAGAAAATATGAGAAATGTTCCTTATACTTCAGTAGTAGGAAGCCTTGTGTATGCTTTATTATACACATACTCAAGTATCTATTTTGCAGTGGGGTTGGTAAGTCGATATCTGGCGAATCCAAGACTAATACACTAGCAAGCAGTTTAGCATACACTTTAGTATTTACGGATAACGAGGGATTTTATTCTAATGTATTCTAGAGGAGATCTTACTCTTATTGGATATATTGATTCTGAATTCCAAATGTGTCAAGATTCAAGGAAATCGACATAAGGTAGTGTTTTTGTCCTAAATGGCAGGTCTATAGTGTGAATAAGTGTCAAATAGTGTTACACCGTTAACTTCTCTATGGAGGGCCAAATACGAGTTATGAAAACTTTATGACACTATAACAATACAAATATAGCTGAACCTAAAAGACCCCACATAAGGACAAAACACATTAAGGGAGATGAGAATGTTTGACGGAATAGTGATGTAGTAAAATATCGCATTTGAGGACAAACCCTAAGGATTTGTTTAGCCAAGAATCTTATTGCTAGAGAACTCTTTAGGAAACATAGAAGGGCAAAAGAATGCAAAACATGACTCATCTACTTCACTAGGGCAAGTGGGAGACTGTTGGGTTTGATGCCTTAAGTGTACTATTTTCGTATAAGTATACTTATAATTTTTTGAACAAATTGGTTAATAAAATTATTCATTAATTATACTAATACTTTGTATATTGTCCTCACATGGTTTTCATATGCAAAGCAAAATAGAAGCAAATTTTGCTCACTGGTTCTCTAATGTTTAACTAATACTAAGCAGTATTACGTAGTCGGATCGTAATACGAAAAGACAGCTTGTATTAGTAGATGAACCTAAACATGTCTTTAGTATAATTGGAAATGAGCAAACCAATTGAAAGACTAATATGTTGTCTATCAAGTCTAATGAGGGAGATGCCTTGTTTTAGGCATCGGAGTGGATGACTTCCAAAAGATAGAGATATAGATGTGACTAACTAGACTGACAGTACATCGGACAAGACTCAAGCAAAATAGATCTTGAATCCATTTATGGATTTATTCACTTGTGATGTTCATAGTGTGGCATACCTAAATCCAGAGTGGATGGTGAACTATGTATGTGTGACTCGTACACCTTGATGTAAGTAAAAGCTTTAGTTTAAATAGATAAGGAATTAAAAGCTGGTGCGTTGGGTGTACAACTTCTGTAGTATGTAACATCATTCACAATAGTCAAATTCATAGCCTGAGATGCATCCAATTTGAAAAGGTGACTCCTCGATCAAGAAGTTATCAAATGTTCGTCTCAGGAAAATTTCCCCTCTCCCACTTGAACTATGCACCCGATTATCCGATGTCATTAAGTTGGCAAGCCTCTAATACCCTTCAAAACTCTTCTATTCTCCAATCCTCCCTCGGTAGTCACTACTCTTTTCAAAAGAATAAAAGGATGTCATTAGAATCACCACAAACTAACCAAGGAAAATCATACGAAGTCCCAAGGGTTTTCAACAAATTCCATGTTTCTGATTTCTCCCGAGGACCAAGAGCCTAGTTAAAACTAGTAAATCTCCATCTTGGATTATTTGGACCATCCTGTATCTCAACATTGATGTGATTCAGTGAGAAACTCATAGTTGAACCAAATCTCCAGTATTCCACCCTGCGAACCATTTTCCGTAACATCAATACCATTCCAAAATCTGTACCATTTTCGAACCATCTCTATACGTCATGAATTAAGCTTTATCTTCAAAAATAAGACGAGTTAGGGATGATGGGCTTTCAATATGTACTGAAGTTTACAAATTGCCCGTGGGTTCCCAAACCACGTACATTCTAATATAGAATCTTCATGGCATCCAATCGTCTTTCCTATAGGCAGTCACCAATATCTATTGAATCAGAGCTTCAACACACTCATTATTAGTCTCCAACAAATTTGTACCCACAAAAATAATGGAGTCCATTGTGGCGAAACAAGGTCTATTTTTCCCATCCAGATTTGCAAGTAAGTAATCTGCGCTATCATGCTCCATATTCGACTTATTTGCCCCACTTGTCTCCCCCTTCTTGAAAGTTTCATTTTACCTAACGAACCTTCCAAATTGATTCCTAGAATGGGATTGATATTATTCCATGATGTCATCCTCTATCCCTCTTGTAAAGTAGCGTCCGTAAAAATCTCACTCATTCCATCCCATAGCCAAATTTTGTTTGTCATAATAGTCCTCCTAGGTTGCACACAGAGAGACAAATCCCAGTGCAGTTGCATCTCTTTCAGCCCCTGGTTAAGTCGTGGTGGATAGAAAGTGTTTCCATGTCCTAAACAACCATACAAAAAACATAACAGGTTCAGTATTTCATATCTGAAAGTAGCATAAAAGATTAACAATGGGGAAAACATTATCCTCTTGAGCCATTTCAAAGGTTTACGGATATCAATTTGCACCTTAATTCATAAGAAATTATTCAACCCTCTAGATTGCTATTTTGGATCGTACTCTAAAAAGTACCAATAAAGTTTCCAAACTATTAGCCACTGATTCAGAAAAGAACCTTAGAGGCAAATCATGCAGTTGGACCTAAAATGTAAAGGACACCAATGGAACATTCAAAGGATTATCTTCCTCCTGTAGCCGGTGAAAAACTAGAATATGGCCATTAAAAGTCCACGAGGCACCGTTGATCACATGATCCACATCAACCATGTGGAAAATTTTGAATAGAAATCACTTCATCCCCAATTCTGAAATTTCCACTCCTTCTAGAGGGTGCCACAGATTGGCCATAGTATTTTGTATAGCCTAGAAATTGACCACATTTGTAGTTAAGAAACAACCCACCAAATATAGTTCATAAATTGATCTGCATAAATCCTCATCACTAGAAATAAACCATGCTTCCTCTTCCCTATCTGCGATGCATAGATCGACAACACCTTTCTCTATAGACTGCAAAGAAATCGACAACACTCATGAAAATAACACTAGTAATGATCAAATTGTTCAAAACCAGAAAGAAAGTAACCGCCAAAATCCAAGAAAGTCAAGTTCGTGCCACTACGGTAGATGGAAAACACGTCATAGAGACAAACAGAAAAGTGCGATAGAGATAGAATTTTTTGTGTCTTTTTTGTATGAAAATAGTTATTTTTAAAAGAAATATAAATAAGAAAAAAATAATATTTTGAAAAAAAAAATAATCTTTTATGTGGTGGTTTTTAAGTGATTGGTGGTCATTTTTAGATTTAGATTTTATTAAAACTTAAAAGTCATAAATAACCTTATCATCTTTTAATGTAAAATTTTTTATTTAAAATTTTTTATTTGTAATTGCCTTAATTAAGTTGATGTCTTCGTAATTTGATTATAAATGAGTCTACCTGTATAGCATGTCTCTGTCTGCTCTAAGAAGCACGATTTGTGGGGTCTTGTTTTTAGGTTTTTAGTGTTAGTTTTTCACTAAAAAAGGTTTTTTGTTGTTTCTTTTTCAATTGTGTTTGTGTTTTGGATCTATCTCTTCCTATGGAGAACGGAATGGCGGCGCTGAGTATTGCTGAGGGAGAAGATGAAGCATGTCAGTTCAATGGGGTTTTGGAAGTTTAGAATAAAATGTTCAATTTATGCCTGGTGGGATGTTTTCTTACGGTAAGTGTGGTGCACTTTATAGCGTTGTGTAATACTTTAGCCAATCTTTGCCATCCCTTGGGTGGTATTCAGATCTCAGATCTTGGGGGAAAACATTATCTTTTCAGGTTTTACCATCGATTGGATATTGACAAAATGGTAAAAGGTGTACCCTAGACTTTTAATAATCACCTTCTGATTTTTCATCGACTTGTAGAAAATGAAAATCCCATGCAAGTGCCTCTAATTCACTCTTATTTTTGGGTTCAAGTTCATTATCTTCCCCCGGGATTTTTCTCTAAAACCATTGCAAAAGAATTTGGTAATTTTATTGGGTTGTTCGAATAATATGATATAAAGTAGATTAGTAGAGGTTTTAGAAAATTTATGTGTCTCAAGGTGAAGATTTATATTCAACTTCCTTTGAAAAGTAGGAAAAAAATTCAGCTATCCTTCCAAAGTAATATATATGCAAGATATCAAAATGAGAAACTCACGTTATTTTGTTTTTTGTGTGGCTGTCTGGGTCATGAAGACAGTTTCTATTTGGTACAGTATAACACCCCTCACCTGTATTCAACACCGGAATAGGGTTACGGAGTATTACCGGACTTACAAAATAATTAAACATCCATTTAGCAAACATTTTCTCAATTCAAACATTTATCATTCAATTTCAATCAGTTTGTCCCTTATAATAGTCTATGAGGCCTTAATCATGCTTTGGAAATGATTTGGGACTAAACCGGTAACTCAAGAAACTTCCACAAAACTTTGAAAATTTTTCTCAAAATAGGGGACACACGCCTGTGTCACAGGCCGTGTGGACATTTGAAATGGAAGCACATGGTCATGTCCTAGTCCGTGTCTGACCCTTTGTAACTCTCTAACTTGGGTCACACGGCCAACACACACGACCGTGTGGCCAGCTCGTGTGCCCTAAAAATTGCCATACAGGCCCGTGTGCCAGGCCATGTACTAGGCTGTGTCAAACTTGTAGGTTATACTGACTTATGCCACAAGGCCAAGTCACAGGCCCGTGTGTGAGGCCGTGTGGAGCATGCTAGCTTGATTTTGATTTCAACACCAGGGTACACACGGCCGTGTAACATGACCGTGTGTCACACACGACCGAGACACACGCCCGTGTCTCTGCCTGTGTGGACCAAAATAGGCTATTTGTAAAACCATTTTGCCACCCTATTTTTACATACCTGCACAAGCATAAATTGCAACATTTTATAACTCAATAGGCAGCTAATCCATAATATTTCATACACATATAATACCAAATTAAACCAAAACACATGGTTTTATCTTATACCGCAACATGTACCAAAATCACTAATTCAAGTAACCATAACTATCATCTTTATAACTAGCCTATACATGCCATATTTACATATATCCATGAGTTCAAAAGTACTAATCGGCAACTGGATAGTGTGATGCGTATCTCTAACTTTATTCGAATCGAGCGAGCTATCGAACCTCTATAAAACATGGAAAAGAAACAGAGTAAGCTTTATAGCTTAGTAAGCCCGTATAATTTAGAATTTAACTTACCATTTATACATAATCAAACAATTAAACAAAGTATATCAAATTTACTTGCCAAATGCCTATACATAAGCATTCATCAATATGTTAGTCTCATAAGTACATATAATCAACCTTTATCTCAATTACATACATCAATATATTATATCATACCAACTTCATGTAACGAGCTGAGAATAGTAAGCTCTTACAAGCTGATATATCGGTAAGCTCATACGAGCTACAGTGAGTCCGCAACACATGCAGGATCTTGACCTAAACGGTAACCCTAGTGACATGTCACTCGTATCCTACGAATTCTTACGGTTCAAATGGGCTCAGTAACCATCAGATTATATCAGTAAGGCATTTGAATTTCAAGTAGATCATTTACTCAATTACATACATTCATTTCAAATAATTACAAGTATTTAAAAGTTCGATTCTAATTATACGAACTTACCTCGTATCGATCGGATAACAAATATCGGCTAATCGTTAACTTTTCCTTTTCCCCGATCTAAATTCAATCATTCCTTATCTTGATCTATATATATTTCAAAATTAGCACATTCAGTATCCGATCTATTCAATTTAACCTTTAATTCATATTTTGGTAAATTTACACATTTTTCCCTAATGTTTCACACTTTTACAATTTAGTCCCTATAACATAAAATTGCAAATTCATGCAATTAATCACAAACCCATGCTTAGCCAAATTCTAATGGAGTCCCTAGCAGCCCATATATTTTATTTATTCACATTTTTACCCACATAATTTTACATTTTTACAAATTAATCCCTTTTTGGTATTTTTGTCAAAAATCACTTTACAAAACTAGTAAATCTATCAATAAACCTTCATAATCTATCATCAATATTAATTTACTCAAACATTCAACAATGGCAACATGTTAAATCTTTAACAATTTCAAAATTTAAAGTACGGGCTAGCTAGAATACGAAGCAACGATCACAAAAATATAGAAATCATTAAAAACTGAGCAAAAATAGACTTACATGCTTCAATAAGATCTAACTGAACTTTGAAGCTATTTTAATGGTTGTTTCCTCTTTATTTTCGGTAAGAAGATGATGATAATGGGTGGGAATTTTTGTTTTATTTAAGTTATTATAACATAATTCATAAATTACAAAAATAACCTTAATAAATAACATCAAAATTCACCTAATACATGTCCAAACATGTCCACTCAAACAACCATTGGTCTAATTGCAGTTTAAGGACCTACATTTAAAATTCTATAGCTATTAAACAACTTTAGCTATTAGAACATCACTTTTACACTTTTACGCGATTTAGTCTTTTTTATCAAATTAAGCATTCAAACAGTAAAATTTCTTTACGAAACTTTCACACAATAATTCTACCATGTTGTAAACTTTAATAAAGTAATGAAATAAATATTTTGACTTCGGATTTGTGGTCTTGAAACCACTATTCTAATTTGACTAAAAACGAGTTGTTACATACGACTTAGCAAAGATGTCTATGATTCAGAAATGGGATAGGATATCTCACTATGGGCACTGACAAGAAGGACCACCACGGTAGAATGTGTTTGACTTTGAGATGGTGATGAGGCGAAAATATGGGGAGATTTTTTTGAAAAACAATTTATAGAGAGGAATTTTAGAGATTACCTATTATCTGATTATAAGCAACAAATTAATCTAGTTCTAAGGATAAATTTGGAGGGAAATTTAAATATGGATCCAGGAAAACAAGAGGAATCCTCTGTTCGACTGGGATAAAATTTAGTGGTACAGGATTTGGAGGAAAGCCCGATTGGTGGCGTTAATGATAAAAAAGGCCAAGACCATCTACACATGCCATTAATGTTTTTGTTTGTACAAATTCCTTGAGGGCGAAGGATGAGCGATCACTGGCTTGTCAAAAAAGATTTTCGGCAGTCACCAATGAGCAGGTCGATCGACAACAATAAAGCTCATGTGTTGGAACGCTCATGGATTGGGGAATCCACGAGCTACTAGAAGGCTTCGACATATGCTGAAACTCTACCATCCTTAGATTGTCTTTTTTATGGAGACAAAGTTAGATTCCAGTAGAATGGAGAGGGTTCGTACAAAGAAGGTTTCTTTAATAGTATTGATGTGCCGGTTCAAGGAACTAGGGGAGGGCATAGCGTTGGATGGCATTTGGGAATTTAAATAAGTTTAAGGAGTTTTTCGAGGAATCACATCGATGTGGAAATTTAAGAGAATACAAATAATGAGTTATGGAGGATGACGGGGTTCTATGGGTCTCTTGACACTAGGGGTAGATCTGATCCATGGATTCTCTTATGAGTGTTAGGATAGGATTAACATTTTCCCTGGTTGTTTTGTGAGGACGTTATGAAATTTTATTTTCTTTTTAGAAGAAAGGGGTGTGCATTAGGATGAAGGTATAGAGGAATTTAGGACTACTTTAGTAGATCGCTAGCTAGAAGACTTGGGTTATGAAGGGCTTTGGTTTACATAGGAAATAGAAATCTTCATAGAGAACAACGTTAGAGAGAGATTGTATAGAAGGTTGCCGACTCATCTTGGTGGGAAAAGTTTTCCAACTTCTCCATATAACATCTACCAAATTCATTTTCTAATCATTGCCCTTTGCTTGTTGTTACGGATCAAGGGGAAAAACGGTAAAATCGACGCAGATTTCAGTTTGAGTCATGTAGGAAGTTGGAATACTCATGTGAGTCGGAGATTTGTAACAACTCGACTTAGGGCCTAGTCAAAACAGTGGTTTTGGGACCACGAATCTGACGTAGTAAAACTTTTTTTATTACATTTTTATGGTATACACTTTTATGGAATGATTTCATGAAAATTTCGTTCGCAAATTTTGACATTTGAGCACTCAATTTAGCAAAAAGGACTAAATTGTACAAAGTGAAAGTTAACTTCTACATGCTAGAGGTGCCTAATTGTCCTGAAACTTTAAATTGAAGGTCCTTAGATGGTAATTAGACCATTTTTAAGTTAGTAGACAAAAATGGACATGAAGTAAGACAAATTTTATGTTTTAAGTTAGAGGCATTTTGGTCATTTGGCTAATAAATGAATTAGAAATCAAATTAAAAGCCAATTTTTGCCCATCTTCTTCCCATGGCCGAAATTCTCAAGGGGGAACCATAGCTAGGGTTTGTTCATCTTCCAAGCTCGATTGTAAGTTTGTTCTAGCCCCGTTTTTAATGATTTTTATGTTTTTGAGATCCTTGTAACCTAATCTAGCTGTTTTAAAGACTAATTTAAAAGAAAATCAAAGTCTAAAATTTTATCCATGAAGAATATTTGTCCATTTTGATGTCTAATGGTAGGAAATGTATGTTAGATGTAAGATAAACAACTTTTGCTAGGTGATTTTTGATGAAAATGCCAAAAGGACCAATTTGTAAAAAAGGTTATAAAATGTGTATAAAAGTATGATTAAATGAAAAATGTGGGCTATTATAAGTATAAAAGAGGTTCATCTTTTCTTGGGAATCAAAGAAACTAAATCTATTTCAATTTATGAGCTTAGGGACCAAAATGTAAAAATGTCAAAGTTTAAGGGCAAAAATATAATTTTTCCATAATATAATTTTTGAACTAGCTTGAGTAATTTGAATAATAAATGAGTTAAATTTACTATTATAGATCAAGAGAAACGAGGTTCGGACCTAGATTAGGGGAAAAACAAGGTGTTTGACGAGTAGGTCCTATATCTACTATTTTTGTATCGAGGTAAGTTCTTATGTAATTAATGCATTGTTTTAATTATGTTTTAAATACTTTACTTTTGTAAGAATTATGATTGACCATCAAGCGTGTTCGACAAAGTTACGACAAGAGTGAAATCTCGGTTGAACCTTAGGAATAGATAGGATACAAATGTCATGACATTGGGGTTACTAAGACTATGTGTAAGACCATATCTGGGATATGGCATCTATATGAGACTTCATGTAAGATCATATCTGGGATACGGCATCAATATGAGACTTCGTGTAAGACCATAGCTGGGCTATTGGCATCGATACGAGATCCCATGTAAGACCATATCTAGGATATGGCATCGTTATGGTACCGTGTGTACGGAACTCTCGAGTATCCTTTAGTATTCCAAGTGGTTCAACGGGTAATTTAATGAGTATGTCAAAGACGAATTGTGTATAAATCCAATTCGAGATGGCTCAGGTATGTACGAAAAACTCATATGTGATGAGCTCGTTATGTGATGAACCCTCGGTAAGGTTATGATTGAGTAAGTTATGATTATAAGATCTTAATAATATTTATGCCAATTATCATCATGTTAAATGTATGTTAAATATTGGTTTATGATGCATATTATTTGCATGGTAACTTACTAAGCTATATAGCTTACTCTCTTTTCTGTCCTTTGTTTTATAGTGTCACCAAGCTAGCTCGGGGATCGGAGACTGTCGAAGATCCACTCACACTATCAACTGATTATTTTGGGTACCAATGAATTTGACATTTTGAGTTATGGCATGTATAGGGACTTGGTTATTTTGTTATGTGTCATAATTGAATTGACCTAATGTGTTCGTTTATATTGGTTGATAATTCATTTTGTAAATGGCTATTGAAATTGACTAATATTGGTTTAAGTATATATGCATATGATGATGTTTTCATGGATGTGGAAATTTGCATGGTTTAAGTTGATAAGTATGTGATGTTTGTATGTGGTAAATGGTAGCATGTGAATGATGTGTGGATGTCTTGATTGTGGCTGAATTGGTTGAATTTAATTGCTTGGATTGGTGTTATGTTTTGTTGTGTAGGTGTGTGCATAAAAGGGTGACAAAATGGCTTGGTAAATAGCCTTGTTTTTGTGCACACGGGTTGACACACGGGCGTGTGTCTAGGCTGTGTGTGACACACGACTTGCCCCATAGGCATTTGTTCTGGCTGTGTGTCCCCTGTACTTTAATTGTTGTAAGACAGAATACTCAAAATTTAGCACACGGGCATGTGTCTCAGTCGTGTGGATGACATGGCCGCAGGCACAAGCGTGTGAATTCTACACCTATTTTATGAAAAATCATAAATTTTAAATCGACCACACGGCCTAGCACACTAGTGTGTGACTCGGCTGTGTGTCTTCAATTTGTTATTGGGTGACAAACAGAGAGTTACACGGGTTAGGGACACGGGCTTGTGTGACCACACGGCCTACCTACACGGGCGTGTAGCTCTTAAAACATGAAAATTTTTCTAAGTGTTATGAAATTTTCTAAAGTTATAGGTTTAGTCCCGAACCGCTTCCAAAGCATGTTTTAGACCTCGTAGGTTCACTTTAGGGACGTTATGAATGTTTGTGAAAATTTTTAAATTTGGATGGAAATTTACGTCTTGGTTTTGTATGATTGCTTGTGTATAAGTCCGATAATGCCTCGTACCCTGTTCCGGCGTGAAATACGGGTAAGGGGTGTTACAAGATTAGTCAGCTGTAGAACAGTAGCGTGGGGACCATTTCCCAATTCCTCTCATGTTTATCCATGTGTAACACCTCATACTTAACTCATATGCCGGACTTGAGTAAGTGATGTTATGACAAAGCTAGATCATTGATAATCATTTTACTATACACAAAAATCAAATATTTAAAACATCAATCACGTGTAAACTAATATATATAATTAAGTTTTAGAACTCAAAGAGGATATATTTACGAACTTCAGTTATATAATAGGATTAAATCTAAAAAATAATAAGTTTTAACACTAAAAATGAAAGTTTTGTAGTTGGTATCGATGCCTAATCGATACCTTTTAAGAAAAACTGATACCAAATTCAATTATGTTTTCTTTGAAAAGCAATGTTATTGATAATTAGTTGGCGTCGATATTTTATGAAAAGTATCGATACTCAACTAAAAAATTGAAACCATTTTGGCATTCTATTTTGTTTGGATACTATTCATTTGGTCGGGTATCGATACCAAATGTCAAAGTATCGATACTTATCCTAATAGTGGTAAAAATCTTATCTTAACAATTTCAATTCATGCCAAAAAGTCATCTTACCACAAAGACAATAATTTATCCGGCCAAACACTTAAATAACTAATTAATGTGCCCTCATTGACACCATATCTCA
Organism: Gossypium longicalyx; assembly: GCA_025698465.1. NCBI lineage: Eukaryota > Viridiplantae > Streptophyta > Magnoliopsida > Malvales > Malvaceae > Gossypium > Gossypium longicalyx. The sequence goes on along the minus strand of CM046998.1, from coordinate 73,065,323 downwards.
ACCAACTAACAATTCATTACCTTGGCTAAACTTTCATGCTATCACACTGGACTGGATCTAGTACACATCCATATCGCTTGTGCCTAGGTTGATACCATACATACATGCTTCAAAAGCTATAAAACACAACCAACGCATAGGCAATTCTAGTTATATAACACAAACCATTATGCATCACTACATACTACTTTAACTCCTATTACATGCCATATAAGCCAAGATACATACAAAATCTACCAAAAGGATCCTCAAATAGTGTGGTTCTTCTAGTTGATTCGGTCTTCCAACTTCCACAAAACGTAATCTACAAAGAAAGAGATAGGACTTGAGTAAGCTTACATAAAACTTAGTAAGTTCATCATTTAAACAATAAAGCTTATCGAATTAAAAATAATAACTCAAATAACAAGGTTATTAAATGAGTTCCTGTAGATCACAGCTCACACAAGTAAGTAATGTCTAACATTAGTACAAATCAATTCTTTACATTTCAATAACATTTAGAGATCGATAAACAATGCCTGATGAATGATGTATGGATACGAGTACACAAAGACACCAAACACTCTTACGAGCCAACCCAATCAATAACACACCTCAGTACTAAGTGCCTAGCCTGTAGGCCAACATCTACCCCCGTAACACACTAGAAACACTGTGATATAACTCGATAGTCTGCAATAAATGCAGGACTTTGGTATATTCATTGAATAGAGGATATACAGAAATCATCGTCACATCTAATATCAATCCCGTACCGTGCGCAAAATAACCTATTGGCATGTCAATCGGACTCTACCCTACGTTCGTCCGGCTCAGGATTTATAAACAGAAAACAATGTTATCATTTCATTCCATCAGTTCTCATTTAAAACAAATCATTTGTATTATCAATATTCAACAATTTAATTTCATCTAATATGCATTTAAAAATGTATTAGAATTAAAGTGATTTAACTTACCTAACTAAACTGCAACACAACAAGGTATAGGGACTATTACGCAATCTTCTCTTTTCTGTGATTTTTAGCTCGTTCTTGATCTAAATGAATAATTTCATTCAATTAACTAATCCCAACAGCTAAATCAACTCACTTTATGCAATTAAGTCCTTTTGGCATTTTTACAAAATTACCCTCAACATTTTACTTTTATGCAATTTAGTCCCTAAGCCCAAAACATGCAATTTAACTATTTTTATTCAAATCAGAGCTTAGTCAAATGTCCAAGGGCCTCACTACAGTCCATAATTACAATTATTTCATATAAGGTCCTTGTAATTTTATCACTTTAATAATTTAATCCTTAAACATCAAAATCATCAAAAAAACTACTTTACAAAATAGTCTTATCTAACAATCAAGCTTAATAATCTACAAAAAAAGATTCAAGAATATACTAAACTCATCAATGGCACAATCATAACATTTAGTATTTTTACAAATTAGCCCTCATGTTAGCTAGAGTAAGCTAATACGAGTTCAAAAACATAAAAATCTAAAAACGGGCATCAAACACATACTTAATAGAAAACCCTAGCTAGGTTGAAGCTTGCTCTCCCTCAACAATGGTGTTTTCGATTTTTGCAAGAAGAAGAAAAGAAAATAATGATAGTCCATTGTAACCTTTTAATTTTAACTTAATAATTTACTAAAATATGTCCATAAATGTCCACTATAATTACCCAGGGTATAATTACCATTTAAGGAGGGTTTAATTGCACAATTAGTCCTTCAATTATTTTAAAATTAATAAAATAGGCTTAATAAGCAAATAACCCAAACGCTATTAGGTCAATCATGTCCACCACTGCTTGGACTTTTTGACCATGGTTTAATCACCTTTTTGGTCCCTTTATATTTTAAATCTATGGCCACTAACTTTTACTTCTTTTACAATTTAATCATTTTTAATCAATTAACTATCTAAATGATAATATTTCTTAACCAGAATTTAATACGATACTTATGACTTCATAAATATTAAATAATTAATATTTTATAAACTGACTCATCGGAGTTGTGGTCTCGAAACCACTATTTTTACTTTCACTAAAATATGGGTTGTTACAACATGAGATTGAAAAAATGGATTTAAGGAAAAGAAAGGAGGGCAACACAAGAAGGCTACGTGGTTGTATTTCATCCCTTAATGAAGGTGACAGAGATGAGGGAAGCCTTTCAGAAATACTGGGTGCTAAATTGGAGTTGAAATTGGAAATTGATAAGGAAAAACACTATCAAGAGCAAAGGGCACAAACAAACTAGATGAAAATTGGTGTTCGAAACACTAGTTTTTTCCATAGGCTTATGTCTCAGCGGAGGCATACAAACAGAATTAAAGGGCTAAAAAGGGAGATAGACATATTACTATAGATAACAATGAAATGAAGACTATTGAAAGTGAATATTTTTCTGATATTTTTTCTTCACAAGGTGCTAGTAACTTTGACCATATATTGGAATGAGTGCATAGGTGCATTACAAATAAGATGAACAGTTTCCTTACAATAAGATATGAATGGGAGGAAATTTATTCTACACTGAAAGACATGGCACCGACGAAAGCTTTGGGTCCTGATGGTTTACCAGCCTTATTTTTTCAAAAATATTGGCACATTATAGGAAAGATGTTGGGTCTTTTTGCCTTGATGTTCTTAATTGAGGTACTTCTTTAGCAGATATAAATTTAACGTATACTGTTCTTATCCCATAAATTACAAACCCTACTAGTTTGCAGCATTTTAAACCCATTAGTCTATGCTTGTTCCAATACAAAATTATCTCGAAAATAGTGGCAAGTCGATTTAAAAAAGTGTTGAATTCTTGTATCGATGAGGCAGAGAGTGCTTTTATTTTGGAGAGATTAATTACAGACAATATACTTCTCACTTATGAGATTCTGAACATGTACAAGTATAAAAGTATTGGTAAGAGGGGGTACTTTTCCCTTAAACTTGATATGAGCAAGGCATATGATAGAGTGGAATGGGCTTTCCTGAGGCAGATAATGCTAAAAATGAGGTTTTCAAGATATCGGGTGGATTTTATTTTACATTATCTTAGTACAATTTCTTACTCTATTGTGTTAAATAGTGAAGTGGGAGGGATTATTTCACCAAGAATGGGGCTTTGATAGAGGGATTCATTTAGTCCTTATCTTTTTCTGATTTGTAGTAAACAACTGTTTTCCCTCATGAGATAGGCTACAAAAAGTTGAGCTTTGGTTTTGAAGCATATTCTAAGGTAATATGAGAGCTCTTTCAGAAAATGTGTTAATTTAAATAAGTCAGTAGTTTTTTTATAACTTCAATGTCCAATAAGGGATCAGGAGAAGAATTTCAAAATGTTTAGAGGCTCATTCTTCTTCAGATCCGGAGCAATATTTGGGCTTTTTTTTGCGGTCAAGTTTTTGGCGTCGTTGTCGAGGAATCGGTGTTTGATTGAACAATTTTTATTTTTGTTGTGTGCACTTAGGGAGATAATTGAATAAATTCGAAGTTATATATACAATTTTTTTCATTTCTCTCTATTTCATTTGGAAATTTTAGTTAATTTATTTCACTCTCTTATACTTGTAGGAGGCATTGTATGAGTTGAACAGGTAATAATATCTTACCATTTAAGTCAGAACCGGAATGTATCATCACATAGGAAGGAGGGCGCAACACCCTAGGGATGCTCAACCTCCACAAAGGTATCAACCCATCGAAGATCCATGAGTCAAAATTCAACCACTACCAAACCCACCTATGGAGCAACGCACCTTGCGTAACTATGCAATGCCCAATCTTGATGTTGTTCAAGGTAGCATTCAAAATCAAACCGGCAATGATCCAAATGATAGAAGTGAACCTCCAATTTTTAGGTTCAATGAATGAGGGGTCCAAACAAACATCTTAAGCAATTTCTAACCATTTGTGCCTTTGTATAAAATGGGGTATCCAATAACATTATCTGTCTTCGGTTATTCCTTTTCTCTTTTACTGATAATACATTTATTTGGTTAAATTCATAGCCAGTAGACTCTATAACACTTAGGATAAGCTAGCAAGCAACTTCTTAGTAAAATATTTTCCCTTAAGCAAAATAATGAAACTTCGTATGGATATTATGAATTTTAGGCAATTGGAAGGGGAGTCGCTATAGGAGGCTTGGGAGTGCTTTAATCTCACGCCATGTAAGTGTCTATATCATGGATTGCAAGATTGGTTGCATCTTCAAGTTTTTTATAACGGGTTGGATGAAAATTTAAGCTTATGTTTTAACGGGGCGTCCGCGGCAGCGTTCATGTCAAAGGCTTATGCTGAGGCTTGCCAACTCATCGAGGACATGACAATGAATACATTCACATTGCTAAGCAGTTCACATATAGAGCCAAACAACCGACTGTGAATGCGATCAATAGCTAGGAAAAGCATCAACAAGTCCTCGAAAGGCTTAATCAATTAGAGATGAGTTCGGCCAAGGTGCAAGTTCAAAATCAGCCCCTTCTAACCCATTCTAATGCAAGCCATGATGAAGAAGGCACTATGTGGGGAAATACTAATGAGACCAACCAAATAGAGGCCAACTATGTAGGGAATAGAGGATATAATCCATACTCTAACACCTATAACCTGGGGTAACGTGACCATCCGAACCTTAGGTGGGGAGGAACTAAGGAGGTCCCTCCAAACAATGAGCCCAAAACTTTAATCCTCCTAGACCCAATGCACACCATTTAGGGCAACCTTAAAGTAAGAAACAAAACCCGTTTATAGTAGCAACCCTTCATTTTCGATTAGGGTAAGCAAGGTAAAGGCAGGTTTACATATGGTGCAAGTCGATGTGCATCAAATTCATGGTCAACTAGACCAAGGCTTGCAATTGTCGCAAAACAATTTAGCCTCTAGCATACATAGTAATACTAATCTAAACTTGAAAAAGGGAAGGAAAAAAGCATGCCAAAGTAGAGGTTGCGGTTAAGGAACCTATCTGACCAATTAGTGGGAAGAAGGAAGTGAGTGAAAATGATGAGAGCACCCGCATTTCTAGTGTTGCAGATGAGGTGAAAGAGAAGGAAGGACCCGAGAGCGAGCCCACACAAACTAAACCGAAGGATAGAATTATTCCACTACCACAACCAAATCCAACACCCATGCCCTTTCCAAGTACACTAGAAGAGAAGAAAAAGCAAAACAATGAGGAGTTTCTAGACTTCCGTAAGATGTTTAAAGCTTTGAATGTCAACCTCCCATTGCTTGAGGTACTATAAAAAGTGCTAAAATATGCCAAGTTCCTTAGGGAAGCGATGTCTAGGAGAAAGAAGACAGGGGGAGAAGAGTGATTTACTCTTAATGCCAAAGTGTAGTGTTGTCGTGTCTAGAAGAGTCCTGCCATAACTCAAGGACCTCGGTAGTTTAACCATTCTTATAGAAATTTGAGGTGAAAATTTTGGCAGGGCATTTTTTGATCTTAGAGCGAGTATAAATTTAATGCTCTTGTCCATCTATCATGGGTTAGGTCTAGGCAACCTGAGGGAAACTTCGATAACCCTCCAACTAGCTGATAAGTCCCTAGTTCACCAATGGGAGTTTTGGAGGACGTTTTAGTGAGAGTTTGACAATTCATCTTATTGGTTGACTTCATAGTTTTTGAATTTAAGGAAGATTTAGAGATACTAATTCTACTAGAGAGACCATTCCTAGCTACCTCTAAGGCCACCATAGATGTTAGAAAATGAACCATATTATTGGTTCTAGTACCCAACCCTCAATATCGCGATATCTTAGACACAATGGAATTTGAAGGGTCTAAAAAAAGGGGATATTGTGATATCCATCCTTGGGTATTGCGATAATCGTGTTTGGTCAAGTGATAACTAATTTGGGTATGTCACACCCCAAGTTTGGTGAGTCTAAGATTTGGGCGTATAGTAGCTAAATAATCTATCAAGTGAAGTGTAACCTGCCCAATTGCTTATTAACACGTATACGTGTAGGTGTATAGTAACTACCATATAAGTAAGTAAAGATTCTATTCAGTATATTCTACTATTTAAGAGGAAAGACTTTGGAAAACAAAAAAAAAGGTAATTATGATATGAGTCAGAGCCAAAGGTATAGTGCACCTTGTTTGTATGGAGTACTGTTCTAGTTAAGTTGTAAGGTAACTTGGTTAGGAACCTAATGGATGGCTTGGTCTGATAATCATAAATGCAAGGAACTCATTTATGACTCACTCAGAATTTGTAGGCCATTAAGAAGGACAAGTTCTGGAAATGTGTGCCACTTGTTCTGTAACACCCCAAACTCGGCCTAGACGTTATGGCCGAATCTAGCGTGTCACATTGAAGTGTTCTTCGAAAACCTTGTTTTCATTGAAAACCCTTCTTTAAAATAAAAACCTTGAGTAAAATCCCAACTTGTATTTGTTGCTTTCAAAGTGAGATGTATTTAAAAAAAAACTATTCCTTCTTGTATGACAATAATTACTTTGGAAAATCTCTTTTCAGTTGTGGAAACTTTACTTAAGATAGATAATCTATGAAAACTTGTCATTTAAAAATTGAGTTACGGAAACGTAGTATTTAAAAATAGTTATGGTTTAGGAAAATCATGTTCTACATCTAGCAAGTATAAAGCATAAAAATAATAATAATCCTAATTTGAAATAATATCTAGCGAATAGGCCTTATTACAATCTAGGCTACGATAACTTTAAATACTAGAAATTATAGGCTTAAGAAAACAAGTCCAAGTTGTCGTGCTAGCTGGCCACCTCGGAGTCCCTCCAACCGTCAAACCACCTACTGAGGATCACCTGAGAAATATAAAAGAGCGGACGAGTTTTTGAAAACTCAGTGTGTACACCCCTCAGCAAGTAGAAAAGCATGCAATAGCAAGTCCTTTTTGGGCCTGAGCCCAATTCAATATCAGCACAGATGTAAAGCAATCAAATATGCACAAACCCCACCTATCCAACCGCTACACACCATCTCCATCCCCCGATACACTCTATGTGGGGATATAAATATCGACCCACCAATCCGATACACTCCAATGGTAGCCCGATTACGGTACTACCTAACATTGCAGCAAAGCTGCTAATCATATATTGGGCTTAAAAAGCCATCAATGGATCCACGGTTGTTAAGCAGCTAAGCGATCCTCATATACTTCCTCCGTTCCATAATTCCCAACCCATATGCAACCTAAACAGAATATCATATGAATGCAGCATATATACATGTAACATCCATAAATCTTACATTCAACACATAGGAGTATTTTAGTCATTTTTGCCCTTAGGGGCATTTTGGTACTTTCTCTTTATGATGGGTTTATTACTTACCTTGGCCCGTTAACAAGTCCTTGTTAGCTAAAGTGAATAGATACTATGCACCAGGTAGGATTCCAGAGATGAGGAGGTGGGTCAATGAGACCGCTTAAGTACCAAGCTCTCCCTAGATCCAATCCTAGACATGCACATACCCATTACCACACCTTTACCTTATGACTTGTCCATAGTCACAATTAATTAATTGTTTAAGTTTTATGTCTGATTGAGTAGTTACCCTCAAACTAGGTCTACAACCCCTTACTAAACACGAACAGATCCACACCTATTCATTTGACCCATTAGGCCCAATCTTATTCATATGGCCCATCAGGCCCAATCACATTCATATGGCCCATCAAGTCCAATCACATTCATATAGCCTATCAGGCCCAATTCAATTCCAGGTCATGCAACCAACATGACTATTACATCACTTAGCATCAAATTGTTAATTATGCCTATCATGGGACCACAACTCGTCAGGCCCATCTAGCCCATTCTGGCCCGGTTGGCCAAAACACGACCCAAGACCATGAGATCGCTCATGGGGCCTCCGATAAAGTATTGGTTCCCCCTTACAAGTGTTCGTGCACTCGCAAGACTTTCGTAGCCGAACTTTTGGCTTTTCGGCATTTCGGCTTTTCGGTATTTTGGGACTTGTCGGTCTACTGTGTGTGTGCAGTGTATGTACACACTTGGTACTAAAACGTGCTGCGATCTCCTTAGCCACGGACCTATAAACGATGTCACTCAACGATTAATCACACACTTATCAAATACGATCACCAAAAATAAAAAATCCCACATTTTCCTTACCTTGAATGACAAGCCTTAACAGCCCCTCCTTGATCACAAACCATGAGTATTTCCTAAATCTAGAACCTAAAAATGCCTAAGGAGCAATTCAATAGAGATTTGAACTCCTAGATTCGATACTAATCCCCTACCAAACTGATTTAGAAAGAGTGAGGGAGAGAAGAAATCGGTACTAGGAAAACTGACCGAAAGAGAGAAGTAATTACACAAGAATCAGCCGAAGTAGAGGGAGTAGTGGTGGCACAGAGGGTCTTCAGCCAAAGAGGTATTCGGCTTTTGAGATTTGTATCGTGAAAGGGGTTATTCGGCATAAATAAAAAGAAGAGAAGAATGAATCAACAAAACCAAAGGTGAATCAAAAGAGAATTTGAAAAGAGAAAGAATGAAAAATCGGCAAGCAAGGAACAAGGGATTTGGCTTCTGAGCACTTAGAGAGAAAACTGTTTCGGCAACATAAAAATGAGGAATTCAGCTAAAAGAAGAGAAGCAATTTCAGTATTACCCTAGAATCCCCAAAATCGGCACCTATATATACTATAGCCGAACTCACCTATCCCCAAATTCCCAATTCGGCTCCACTTCTCTACACCCCTCATCTCCTAACTTTTCTCCCTAATAACTCCTTAATCCCTTCCTTAAATTTCTCCTCTAATCACTCCCTTCAGAGTTCATATCCAACGCCACCACTGGCCATTCATTGAGCAAAAATAAATCCTTCTTTTGAGTAAGGAGGGATTCGAACCCCAAACCTCCTTGCCATGCATGTGACGCCACCTCTAAGCCCCACATGTGATGCTACTTGCCACTCCAACACAAGGCTCCTTGTGTCCAATTCCTCCTTCATTTATTTAAAAACTAAACTACTTGCCAACAAGGTTCTTTTAATTATTAAACTATAATTTCCTTCACCCCAAAGTTCGAACTCAAAACTTAACCAAGGCCTATTATCACATAAATAACACTTGAATAGGAATATTAAGCACACTTTTTAGCAAAACCGAAAAAAGGAAAGTTTGGGATTTTTGGGGCGTTACATGTTAAGTTCTACGAAGGAAGATGGGTCATATTTATATGTGTGAGAAGGGTTCTGAAAGAGGTTCTTCTTCTTCTTTTTCCTTTAATGGTACTCTCTAATTCTTTTTCTTAAGTCTAATTTCATCACTTCCTCGTTAAGCTAGAAGCTATAGTTCTTTGATAATGAGTGGTTATTCTATCTCTGGGTAAGTATTATAGCTTTGCATGTTAAGTTGTGATTGAGTAAGTCTATATAGGGTATTTGAACAGTAAGTTGTAAGAGCAAGGTTTTACATAAGGTTGTTAGCGATTGAAATGATAAGTAAAACTATATATATAAGAATTGTAGTAATGAATTTATGTTCTCTAACCACTTGTTGTTGTTGGTTCGGGAAGGATGTTTAAGTTTAGAGCTTAGAATTGCAGTATGTAAGAATTAGGCGAGTTTCTACCCTAACTCTCTTGTGTAAAATTTTTTAAGTAGAAGTATTTATATGTAAAAGATGATGATATATGTAGTAACAGATAAATGTATGAACATAGTAAAGAGGAAATCAATGTTATGATGATACGTATAATATTTTATTGAGGAGCACGATGATTGGTAAGAGTGCAGGTAAAGTTTGTGACATAAAAAGTATAAGTCAGTTAGGAATGCGATCATAGTTGGGTAAGTAAGTAATAAGAAATGTCCCATCGTGAATCCTTTGTTTAGGCAGTTATATTGCTAACCAGATTGGCATATCACATTATGAAAACAAGTGTAAGACCATGAGGTAGAGACCCATGGTAGCTTAATATGATTTGGAACCATTCATGGTGTAGGCTCCAGTAAGATGTAGATTTGAATGGAAAATCACAATACATGAATGAGTGTAATATCATGTGGTTATAAACCATAGCATAATATGTTTGTATGTATGTTCATAGTGTAGTCTTTGATAATGTGTAAATCGAATTGGCAGATCACGATACATGAATGTGTGTGTAAATCTATGTGGCTGAAACCCATAGCAAGATATGTTTGAATGTTTATGGTGTAGCCTTCAATAATGTATGCACCAAAATGACAGATCACGATACATGAAATTATCTATAAGCCCATGAGAGAGAAACCTATGACACCTTCTATAAGAGTCCACTGGGATAATAAATACATGATTTTGTAAGTTACCCTTGTAGCATATTCTGTTTGTCCCTTGTGGCGTGTTCTGCCAAGATTATTTGATAAAATATGCTCATTTATCTTTATGGTAAATTATTGATAAATTCTTATAGTTCTATATTAAGTATTGCCAAGATAAGGTTATGATATTTCCAATGTTAAGAGTTTAACAAGATCTGTGATATAATTAAATAAGTTTTAAGGGGTTTTCTTGAAAAGAGATGTGTATCTGTATGTTAAGAAGGGTATCTACCATAATGATTTGTTAATATTGAATATAAGTGTATTCATAGTTATGAGAGATTTAAGAAATTGTTGATATAAGTTCATCTGTATTATGTGAGTGTTGAATTCGAGTAATCTAAAATACGCCATATCTGAGTTGTATAATGTCTTTTTTTCTAAAATCATTCGGAATCTAAGTTATTATTATTATTATCCTGAGTATATGGGGTTCTGAGATAAGGTGGTGAGGAATTCATCTAAATAGTTTATGTAGTACATTATCAGTATGGGTTGTGTGGTATTGAATCAAAGTATGATTTAGTAACTAGTTTGGTGATATTCAGATCTGTGTAAGTATTCACCAAATGTGTAGGTATTCTTCTGTGATAAATATTTGTGAACTATTTTGAGATAAGTGTAAGTGTATACCAAAACTATAGTAGTATCCGCTCAAAATAAATGGTTCACAAGGATGGTTGGCGCACAGACATTCTTAAAAGAATATTAAGTATCCACCAGGGTATTTTGTAAAAATGCTCACAAATTTCTCTTGAACTTATAAGGTTTGTTATTGTTTTTAGGCATTTAGGAAAAGGATACGCTAGGAGGGATGATGTCAGAAGTGCTCCAAGGCGACAACAAAGTGGGTTATTATACATATAGTGGAAAAGTAATGTATTTTGAGATTACGCCCTAAAATTTTGCCTTTAATAAATGTTGTATTGTAAAAGTTTTAGTGGAAGGTTCGATGCAACATTTTATTTTAGTATTCTTCTTTATCCTTATATATGAAATATGTTACTTAAAATAATAAGATTAATGTTTTTAATAAGGAGTGTTTGTCTACAATTTGGATTTTGTTAAGTATTGTATATAGGAATACCCAAGATCCGGACTCGATGAATGTTTAACTAGTACTAAGCAATAATACGTAGTTAGATCGTGGTACAGAAAGACAACCTGTATTACTAGATGAAGCTAAACATGTCCTTAGTCTAATCAAAAATGAGAAAATCGATTGAAAGATTAATATGTCGTCTATCAAGTCCAATTGGGGAGATGCCTTGTCTTGGGCATTGGAGCGAATGACTCCCAGAAGATAGAGACATAGATGTGATTGACTGTACTGACAGTACATCAAACAAGTCCCAAGCAGAATAGATCCTGAGTCCGTTTATGGATTTATTCACTTGTGACGTTCATAGTGTGACATACCTAAATCCTAAGTAGATGACAGACTAAGTATGTGTGAGTCGTGCACTTGATGTAAGTAAAAGCCTGAGTTCAAATAGATAGGAACTGAAAGCTGGTGCATTGGATGTACATAGGAACTGAAAGCTAGTGCATTGGATGTATGACTTCTGTAATATGTATTGTCATTCACAATAGTGGGATTCATATCTCAAAACATGGGTAAATAATATCCTCTCACTAGCATTACATGGTTTTTGAAAAGTAAACATGGCCACGGGTCGTCTGTCTTTGTGATGGATGACTTGATCACTATTTGATAGTGATTGACTTTTCATGAAAGAAGATGTAATGGTTACCAAGAGATAAAATAGGGTCATATTAGGAGAAATAATATTATCCCAAAGAGGTTAAGGATATCTTATGAGGGTAAAAAACTTATGACAAGGTCATTAGATGGGCACTAAGTAGTTGCTTTAATAATGGTAAGTCATCGGAGAGAGCTAGTCACGATAATATAGTGGTATGACTTCGTGACTAAATGAGTTCATAATTAATAGGTGAAAACTTAATTATAAATCATTTGAGCCTCAATTAAATATGTCCATTCGATCCATTCGTTAGCTCGTTGAAACCAGAAATGAATTACTTGTTTGAATAGAAATGAACATAATAAACAGAAAATGAGAAATGAGAAACATTCAGGAATGGTTATGGTTTTCTCCGAAATGAAGAAACAAAATCATTTGGAAATTAATGTAGGTTTCCAAAAATGGAAATGGAAACTTGTAATCCTATATAGGATTACTTAATAAATGATGGAAAAATGAATTTATGTTTTTAGACTATTTTGAAGCCCAAAAATGAAAATAAACCATTTGGCTGTAGTGAGCATGTTGAGTTGTGAAAAATTGAACATATTTTCTCGAAATTTTACAAGGGTCAAAATCATCAAAATTTTACTAGGGAAAATTGTCAAAATTTTGCCAAGAGTAAAATAGGGATAAGAAAATTGTTTTTATAGATAAATATTAAAGTTTTTTTGGGAAACAGAAAAACTAAACTGGGTTGAATTACATTCCAAAGTATTGGGTCAAAAAGGGCCTGGAAGTACTTGTAATTGGTTCTGATGTGAGAGAGGCCCAAAAACCCCTCATGGATATGAAAGGGGGGCGGCTACCTTAGTAGGAATACTAGCTAAAAATGTCCACCCGTAGGATGTTGTTTTTCTATTTGAAATAAACCACTACAACTCAAAAAGGGTTCTACCTTCTCTTCCTATAAATAGATGGCATCAGTAGAGCTATTTACACATCCTTTGAGATATTGTTATTATATAAAAAAAATAGAGAGAATTTATTCTCAATTTTTAAATATATTTTTCCAGAATAACAATTTTTTCAGTTTCAATTAAGAAGAGAGAATTTCTATTTGCATCCAAAAAAGAAAATGTTTTCTAGTTCTATGTTTTGATTCAATTGATTCAAGCCCACACTCGAAGCAGTTCATGGTACGAGAATAGCGGAGAAGATTATTTGAAGCCGAAAAACATCAATGATCCACTTATCCAAAAACACAAGTACAATTTTGGTCTAAGTGTTTATTGTTGTAATTATCACAAACCAGGTCAATTTTCGAAATTCTAAATTTCCACTATGCAAGAAAACTATTTCTAAACTGGATTTTTTCCAACAATGATGATATTTGTACTAAGTATGTTTACTTGAATATGATTCATAAGTATGGGAATATTTTGTGTTTCTATTATGAAGGAACTAAACTTGTTGGGTTTGTGATTTGCATAGGCCATCAAATAGTACCATGTTTCTTGATTGTATAATTTGTATGTTCAATGCTTAAGTTATATTAGACTCAAGGAAGTCATTCTATATTCTATACGAACTTACTAAGCATTTTGTATGCTTATGTCTGTTTTGTTTGTTTCCTTATAGATCATTGGAAATTATGCGATCGGTTGGAATCAAGTCAGAGTTCACACTATCCGTTCAAAAACTTGGTAGATTTTTTTGATAATTTTTGGATATGTTATAAGTGGCATGTAAATAGGCATTTTGGTTACAAATGTGTATTTATAAGTTTGAGATTTGAAATGGTAAGTAAGGTTAAGTTTCTAGGTGTGTGCTATGTTTTGATATGAATTGGCAATTATGTTTTGGTCATATGGTGATCTTTGCTTGATGTCGTATTGGTATTTGATGGTGATAATGTGAAAATGTTCATGGTATGAGAATGGTGATGATTGTTTGATTGTAAATTTTTGAATTGAGGAGTCAATTATGGCATATTGGTTAGGCACTTAGGATGGATGATTTAAGATTGTGTTTTGGTATTTTTTATGTTTTTGAGTAGGTTGTTTGATTTTTTAATGTTTGATTTTGGCATAAGTGAACTGAAGGATATGTAACTTGATTGAAAAGGTTCTTATAGGTACACATTGTCTGATACAAAGCCTTATGCCATACACAAGCATATGGCACAACAATTTGGTCTGTATAATTTAGGTGTTAAATGGTGTACAGGGCTTCAGTGAGTTACACGGTCCAGCCACACAACCATGTGAAAGTTTGCAACATTTTACAAATAGGTCCACATGGCCACAGTTTGTTACATGGTCTATCAACACGACCGTGTGACCCAGGATTACGCAATATTAGTCTGTTACAAGGTTTGATAACATAACCATGTCACTTAGCTCCACACGGCCTCAACCTATCACACGGCCTAGCCACACGGCTACGTGACCCCTATTTACTAAAATTTTCATACTTTTTGTAAATTTTACAATTAAGTCCTTACATGTTCTTGGGTTGGTTTTAAGGCATTCGTAAGTCCATTTCAGACCTAGATTGAATATGAATGCTATGAAACATGTTTGAATGAGGTGTTTACATGAAATGTTGTACGTTGAAGTGTATATATGAATGTTAGATATTTTGTTTTCTATTATAGCATGTTGTAGCTCGAGTCCGGCGACCAGACCGGGTTAAGGGTGTTATAGGTAACGTAGGCTAAGCCGAAAAGTACACTACAACACTCAAAATTTTGAGGGAATGAAACCATTTGTGGACATGTTTGTGGCGAGTCAGAGAGTTAAGAGCAACAATGGCCTGACTGGTTGAGTGATTCATCCTTGGATGAGGAAGACGAGGACAAGGAAGTCGATGAGATGGGAGTGACGTGGGCGAAGCCACTAATGATGATGCAATAGAGGATGATGATGCAACACCTTATGCTGATACCATCGAGGACGTATTCACCCCTACACGTCCAACGATCGAGGGTGTTGTCATTCAGGAGTAGAGCGCGCCCATCCACCGAATGCGCACCAAGAGAATCGCCCCCAAGAGAAGAAATAGATAGCTAATTGGGAAAACTGACTCAGAGGACGACACATCCAATGCATAGTTACATGTTTTCAATTTTTATTTTTATTTATTTGTGCGGCATGTAAACTATTTAACGACACTGTCTTTTGGACTTATTTTTCTATTTTATATTTTGGTTGTTTTTGTTTGTTTGTTCTATGTGCAATAAGTTACCCTGAAAGGTTACACTACATTCGTGAGCTTTAACGAGGAGGTGGACCCCCGAGCTAGCCTGACGCTCCATTCTAAGGAAGTCCAATAACCTTCTATTCTTTTTTTTTTTTGGTAGGGGGACACATTGAGGATAATATGTAGTCTGAGTATAGCAGGATGCACGTAGTTTTATGTGTTTTTATTTTCTTGTTTTTATGTTATTTTGTGTGTTTATTTTTCATTTTTCACTTTTTTCAAAAAAAATTCAAAAAGACCAAAAATATTTTTTCATTTTTTGTCTTTTATTTTGTGTAATTGCATGGTGTTTGGACTACAATTAGGTAATAATAAGTACATAGAATTGCCAAACTTGTAAATTTTGAATGACACTAGATAATTTGTTATTCTTAATTGTAGACTAGTTAGTTCAACTAGTTAATGTGTATAATAGACTAGAGGCAATAACTTAAATGAAAATGTATAAAGTGTACCATAGGATGAATAAAATGCACGAATCCTTGTAGATAAATAATTTGAATTGTTAATTGTTTGTTTAAATAGATGTATGCTTGAAAGAACTGGTGTTAGGTGATTGATTCAGAAAGGCCTTACGCATTTTTGAAATAGTCTAGAGCTTAAAAGCTTACCCATTGTTATATACCCTTAGTTCCCATATCTTTGAGCCTGAGGTACTCTTTTCTTGTAAACCTTTTTATTAAAGCCTTGAGCCTAAATGAGTCTAGTACTCAATCATTCTTGATCTCATTCTTCAAAATGCACTGTGTAATGGGCGCCGGGCCATGGACATTAAAGGTTAGGTAGAAACGTTATGGTGGCTTTGTATGCGAAAAAAGAAAATGAAGGGATTACATGAGCTAGTACGTGTATATATATATAAAAAAAAGTGAACAAAAGAGTGCAAAAGAAAGAAAAAGAGAGCTAAATCAAAATGAAGCTCAAAAAATATTTTTTTTGGTTCACAATTACAAAATTTTGTGTGTATTAATCTCATGTGATACCTTCTAACATTTTGGAGAAATAAGGTAGGCGAAAGAATGAGAAATAAGGAGGTGAGCTCATAAATAAATTTGGAAGCAAATAGGGAACAATGTCATGTGCTTAACCGTGTCTAGTGCTTAAAACCATTTTAAGTGCTCATTGTTTCAATTTTTAACCATCCTAAGCCTCAAAATGTTATAATCTTAGAAGATCTTTGGGACTCGAATAATTCACCAACTCAATAATTTGTAAATAGCTTGAAATTGTTTGAATGAATATGAGCAATTCTTTTTAAATCTCTGAGTGATCCACGTAATTTATTTTGATGGATAATACTTGTACATATGTTAATTTTCATTGCCTCTACATCTAGTGACATTTTAACTTAGTGAACTAACTATGTTTGCATTAGGAATAAACAAGTTAGCTAGATATTACTTTTAAGTTGCATGTGAGATAGTTCTCACATGAGTTTGATGTCCTAGTGCTATGTGACTTAATTGCCTAATTTAGTCTAAGATTCGTCTTTTCTTTTACATGTTTAGTGTGTTTGCTTAAGGACAAGCAAAGAGTTAAGCGTTACGGAGTTTTGTCTGCAATAATTTGATATGGCAAATTAGGTTTTCCTGGTATATTTAATAAGCTTATTCTCAAGAAAAATAGTGTATTTTCCGTAATTTTTCGTTATTTTTAGATTTCAAGTTAATAAGTGTAAATACATTGTTTTTACTCATTTTGAGACCCAATTTGGCCAATAGTGCCATTGGGAGCCTTAATGTGTGGTTAAGTGATGTAGGGACGTGTAGGAAGTTAAAAACAAATGAGAACAACACCAAAGGAAAGGGTATTACGATATCAAAACCTTGGAATCATGATACCTCTAAGAGACTCAAAGATTGAAGACCACCCTTAAGTGGTATCGCGATATCCACTTTTATGTATCACAATATTCACCCTCCAAGAAGACCCCCAAGTTCGAAATTATCCGAGGTATCGCGATATCCTCTTCTTTGGTATCGCGATATTGATATCATGAGGGGAAAAAATTGGACAAAAATTGTAGTCTTTGTCCACCCAAACCACTAATCAGTGAAGGCACGTCCAAGGGTATTTGGGGGATACAAAGTGGTTCAAGATAGCTGTTATATCAACCAAATTTTGGCTGAGAGAGAAAAAGGTCACATTCCCTTAGTTTAGGCTTAGTTTTCTATAGGTTTTCTCTTAGCTTTTCTTCTTCTTCTTTTAGGGCTTTCTATTTTCATTTCCTTAGCTATAGATTTTACATTTCCCAACAACTTTTCTTCTTGTTTTAGTTGTTCTTAGTGTTAGTTAAGTTAGTTATCACTGTAGCTTAGGTTTATTTGCATCTTTAGTCCTTGTACCTTGGTTGGAAGACATTTTCAGATTTAGTTTAATGTATTTCAGCTTCTTTTACTTAGTAGTTGTTAAAGTTTGTTCCTTTTATGTTTATTACTTTAGATTTTCTTGTTGAATGCTTTTCTTTACATGCTTTTTTACATTTTCTTGTATAAAAATACCAACTTTTATATTTTTCTAAAGCTTTACTTTAATGGCTTCTTTACTTTCATTTCCATGGTTGCTAGTTGTATTTTCAGTATGAATAACTAGACCTTTAGTGGGGGTTTTTGATGGAGATATGGTGAGCTGGTTTTGGATGAAGGATAGAATCGTAATAAATTGGACTAATTTGAATGAACTTAAAAACTTTGGATTGATGACCCTAAGGAGAGATTAAAGCAAGTGAGACCGAGAGGAGATCTTGTTGGACGCCAATTCATTAGTCTCGGGTTAACCGGTGGGATCGAGATATAATTCGAATTATTTTGTCTAACTTGGTAAAGTAGAGACTGCGAGTTAAAACAGAGCCATTTTGAGAGTTTCAGCAATTTGGATCCCTAATTCAAGGATCAATAAACCACATCAATGTCAACCAACCACCGATTTTTATTTAATTGTTAATTTTGTAACTTTGCATGTTTTACAATTTAGTCCCATTTAGCTAGATTAATTTCTCTTAATTTTATGGTTTGCAATAATTTATCTATTTATGATTAGTTGGCTAGACTCTTTATTTTACACACTCAACAATTAGAAATTGATTCAATCCACGATTCTCATGGATTTGGTCCTTCAAATACTCTAGTGTTCCATTATAACATTACAAATATTACAATTGATCTTGTCATACTTGCAATAAAGCAGCAATTTTTATATCTTATTTTAAATTCTCGAGTGTTGATTCTTATCTCTCTCCCATCGATCGGGAGAGAGGCGGTCAAGTGTTAGAAGTTTAATAATTCGCAATGTATCCGATTTGATAGATCATCAATCTAGAAAATAGAAAGAGCAACTAATTACCAGAGTATTCAGTACTGAGGAAGCAAGCAAAATCTTATGTATTCCCCTTACAAGACACTCTCACGATGATATGCTTTCTTGTAAATGATGTTACGTACTACAAAAGTCGCATACCCAATAGACTAGCTTTCAGTTCCTTATCTTTTTGAACTCAAATTTTTACTTTCATCAAAGTATACAAGTCACACATATGTATTCCATCATCCACTTAGGATTAAGGTATGTCTCACTATGAACATCACAAGTGAATAAATTCATAAACAAATTTAGGATTTATTCTATTTGGATCATGTCTGATGCACTGTCAATCCAATTAGTCACATCTATGTCTTTATCTTTTGGGAGTCATCCACTCCAATACTAAAGACAAAGCATCTCCCTAATTGGACTTGGTAGACAACATATTAGTCTTTCAATCACTTTGTTCATTTCTGTTGGAGAAAACGGCTTTGGAAAATGCAATGGAAAACAGATTTGAGGGAAAATTGGAGTTTTAAATTTTTTTTCCAAAACTAGAACTTGGTTGTGATATCTAAAGTAATAAACTCTTAATAAAAATTGTACGTTTTCAATTCGTCTAGGATGAAAGCTTCGACCGAGTAGTTTTCTCTGTTATCCTCAAGCTCACGTCTACTAAGTGTGGGTTCACTTCGAATAAAAAAAATCACAAAATTACTAGTGGGTCAATTTTGCATTTTCTCTAAACTTTTGGGTCAAGTTGTAAATAAGAAAATATCTCTAGAAATCTTCTGAAATAATTTCTCCGTGTTATGTATATCTTATTAAGTGGATGTCCATCATAATCAAGATGAATTTTTAATGTACTTTAAATTCTAATAGTTATTAGAATTAGATCTCTACTTCTTTTATACTTCTTATGCCTATAAATAGAGACTTTGATGAAGTATTGTAATCATCCCTTTTATTAATAAAGTACATTCTCTATTGCTTTCATATTTTCTTTATTCTTTATTCTCTCCATCTCTCTTTATTTTATAACACGTTATCAGCACGATCTTGCTCAAAGTGATAGTTTCTTTTATCGATAATCAAATTTATCCTTCACGATTTTCAATATCTTTTTACGGCAAGATGCAAAGTTTTTATAGGAAGTTTCTTTTATTTAATGTTTCATACCTGATTATTATTTTTTATTCTTCTTTCATTATACGTTATCATTGTTTTGATTAACTTATTTTACTTTTTGTTCTTAAGGATGGTGAAAGATTTAATACCGTTATTTATATGAAATTGAAGTAAGATTCACTCTCAAAGTTTGCTTTTTGATATTTGCTTGGGGATGATCTCTTTTTCTTCATTACAAAGGATGTTTATAATCACTACTTCTTATCCATGGTAACGTAAGTCAATCTAATCAACTTCTTTTGAATTTTGATTTGATTTCTATTAAAAAGTTCAATTTATATAATTTGCTATTCGCATCTCTATGGATTTATAAAACCCTTTCACACATTTAGTTATTGAGATTTTTATGTGGAGATAAATATTTTTTTTCATTTTTAATAGAATTGATTGATTTAATTTTGATTTGATTAAGATATATGATTATTGCGGAATGCGAGTAAAAATACTTACTTGTCATGAACTTTGGGATATTCACCCTGTTTGTGATGATTTCATATCATTGTAAAATTTGAAATGAAATTATGTCCTAAGAGGTGGAGGCCCTAAGAGGTGGAGGTTAGAAAATGTTAAAGTTTAAACCTTTATAGTTGTAAAATTATTTTAATTTGACATTATAATATTTTGTATTTGTTTTGTTATGATACATAAAGAAAAAATATATTATCTAACCACAATGATTTATTAGTGACATGAATTTATTATTTGTTACGTTTGATATATATTTTATTTATACCTATTCATTTTATTTTTATATGAATAAATAAAATTTTATTTAAAATTAATTAAACATTCATTAAGGTTATACAATAAAATGATTATACACTCCTGAAGAGCTAATATTGCATCAAACTGAAAAAAGCTCTTTAAGAGCTTATATTTTAGCTCCTTCTAATGAAGATTTTATAAAATATAATATTATTTTTCAGATCAAGAAGATATATGTTGAATAAAACCTTCATGTGTTTTTCAATGAAACCATATACATAAATAACATGAGAAACTCATGTATTTGTGTCATATATATTCCTCGAATGAGTACATTACACTATATGATTGAAATATCTAATGTGCTCCTGCAGTAGCAATATTTTGACTATGACTTTAACAGTATTTTCAAACGATCTCATATCTTCTAGTGGCTAAGCAAAATAATAAGTTACTTGTAACAGTCCAATTTCAGTGAAATCGGAACAGTGGTTTCGGGACTACAAATCCGAGCTGAAAATAAAATTTATTTTTATTTTATTATATGGAACGTATTATGTTAGATGATGTGTTTAATTACGAGAAGGACCAAATCGCATAAAATACAAAAGTTGAATTTTAGTAGCTATAAGGATTAAATAGCTATGGAATTCAAAACTAGAGGTCCTTATATGGTAATTATACCATTAATGAAAAGTTAGTAGATATTCTTGGATGATTCATCCATGGAAAATTAGAAAAAGGCTAAGGACTAAATTGAAAATCAAAATTATTAAAAGATGATAAATTATTCAATAGAAATAAAAATCATTTTTATCATCTTATTCCCCAAAATAATACATGGAAACCCTAGGAGAGAGAAAAGAAACTTTCTTGGCCAAATTGGGTAAGTATTCAAGCCTCGTTTTTAGTAATTTTGATATTTTTAAAACTGGGATAGTCTAATCTATCTATTTGAGGGATTAATTTGAAAAGTTATCAAAATATGGAAAATGGGTCATGGATGTATATGCTAAAAATTAGAAATTTATGATAGAAAATGAAAGGTTGTTGATAGATAAATAACTTTTACAAAGTGATTTTTGATGAAAACATGATTTAGGGACTAAAATGTAAAGCTGTGAAATTTGATGAAAAATTTTGAATTTTTATGAATACATGTGCTGTAAATTTTGTAATGGGATTTTGGTTAGGCTTGGAATAGGGATTAAATTGCACAAGTATCATTTTTGAGCATAGGGACGAAATCAGAATTTATGGATAGGTGTAAAATGGTAATTTTGCCTAGAACGTAAACTGAGTCCACCTAAATATGAATTATGATAAATTGATGTTAAATTTACTCGTATAGATCCGGATAGAACAAATTCGGAGCTACAACGAGGAAAGGAGGAAAATGTCGGATTAGTAGATTTATGTACACAAACATTTGTCGAGGTAAGTTCTTCTGTCATTAAATTGTATATGTTATTATGATTGAATTCAATGTTGTGTTTTTGAATTGTATAAATGCCATAAATATGTGAAATGATCACATACTCGTTATAGCTCAATAAATGAAAGTGTCTGATCAATAATAATGCCCGATAAGTGGTAAATGATAAAAATGTTACTTATATGCTTGAAATGAATGTGGAATGTGTCTATTTGAATTATATGTATGATTTAGATGTATGAAATAATGACATGCTTGTTAGTGCTTAAAAAAATGATAAATCCTGTTTAAATAAAGGAAAAATCGATGGATATGTGATTTCCCGAAATGAATGAACTCCTGCATTTGTTGCTGACGGGATTTAACTCGGACGAGTAATCCTATTGACCTCATTTATGAAAGGATTTGGCCCGGACGGGTAATCTTGATTTAAGTCCTCTCGAGCATATGTTATGTATTGAATTTAACCCAGACAGGAAATTCAGATCAAGCTCTTTAGAGCATATGTCATAAAAAGGATTTAGCGTAGATTGGTAGTCCTGTTGTTTATATATGTGGCTTGAGAGTGTACTCTCTGAAATAGTATCCTATGGGTACCATTGAATATAAGTTGACAGATCTTAATTTGTACACCATGAGTGTACTATCTGTGTATCCACCGATATTTCAAATAAATTCAATGGGTAAAAGTTATTGACATGAGAAGAGATGAATAAGAAATGAGTTATTACACATATCAGCCTGAAATACATGAAAATGACGATACGTGATAATTGATATATAGAAATATGAAATGATAATATTGTACATGGAATTTATTTGATGAATATGTACATCCTTGATCATAGACTTGTACACCTTGAGTGTACTACCCGTGACCTTGATATACTGAGTAGTATGGGTAAAGTTCTAATATGAAATGATCTAAATTCGAGATGAACTATTATGAAATTTTACTTGTAATATAAAGAGATGATTTATACATGTTAAATGAACACATGTTTTGGAAAGCATATGTGTATGGAAACTTAATTGTTGTTAAGCCCATACATGTTGTAATGTTATTATGGATTATATGACTAACAAGGGCAATGAGGATATGTATAGGGCTTAAAGGCAATTTGATTGAATATGCCTTACATAGTTACCTCAAAAATAGAATGAATGGTAAGTTAAGTACCATGTCATACGAACTTAATAAGCATTTTATGCTTACTTAGTTTTATTTCCCTATTTTAGAGCAAATCGAAAGCTCGTTGGATTGGAAGTTTGGTTGGGATCACTCACACTATCCATTGGCCCATGTCGATACAATATGGTAAAGCAATTATGGTTACAATGGCATGTATAGGATATATTGGCCATATTGGCATGTAAATGTAAATGAAGCTTGTAATCTAGTCATTAGAATGGCTAGTAATCGGTTGTTTTAATATACTTGTAATGTCAAACTACGATAGCTACATATATGTTAAGTAGTTGATCAAGATCATGTTTAACACATGGTTTGAACTAAGGTAAAATTGTAAACATGTATGCCTGCAATAATATGCCATGTTGAATGATGGAAATCGCCTAATTTGAATGCCTAAAATGGTTGGAATGTGTCGGTATGTTTTAGTGCAGGAAAATGGTAAATTTGGGTGACAAATGAGGCTAGGAAATGACTTTATTTTGTCCACATAGGCAGACACACGGGCGTGTGTCTAGACCGTGTGTGACACATGGTCAGGTACATAGGCGTGTAGTTAGGCCGTGTGTCCCCTGCACCTTAATTTTGAGAAACAAAATGCTCAGAATTGAGCATACGGGCAGAGACACGGGTGTGTGTCTCAGCCATGTGTGCTACACGGCCTAGAACACGGGCGTGTGTCTTGGTCGTGTGAAACCTACACCTAATTTCGAATTGAATTAATTAACCACACGGCCTAGCACACGGGCGTATGGCACAGCCATGTAACCAAGTCAGAGAGTTACACGGGGTCGAACACGGCCTGTAGCACGGGGGTGTTCTAGGGTCACACGGGTGTGTGAGCCCTGCACC
The DNA here is from genome assembly GCA_025698465.1 of Gossypium longicalyx. Classification (NCBI taxonomy): domain Eukaryota; kingdom Viridiplantae; phylum Streptophyta; class Magnoliopsida; order Malvales; family Malvaceae; genus Gossypium; species Gossypium longicalyx. The sequence goes on along the minus strand of CM046998.1, from coordinate 73,041,343 downwards.
TTGGAAAATTTTTGAAATTTCGCGAAAAATTCTCAAAGTTTTCGATTAAGTCCCGACTCGATTCCAAAGCTTGCATTGGGCCTCGAGGACCCAATTAAGGGACGTTTTGAATTATCTCAGTAAATGAATAGTAATTTACATAAATTATTTGTAAAAATATTCTGAAAGTTTCGGTAATGCTCCAAAGCCCTATTCCGACGACGGATACTAGTTAGGGGTGTTACATTTAGTGGTATCAGAACTACGGGTTAGTCGGTTCTCAGGCTGAACGTAGCATATATGGAGTCTAGAAATACATGTCATTATATAACCGGTGATAGTGTGATATCTCCCAACTCTGATGAAAATTGTCTTACAAATTGACAGAGATGCTTTCCACCCGAGCTAATTCCGATACTGCTGAAAGTGATACTTACGTGACTAAGTAAAAATGTTACTCATGATGAAATAGAATTCGAAAAGGTTCGAATAAATGTTTTACAGTACATGAGAATGATAAATGTTATGTTATATGAATATATATATGAAAGTTAAATTTTGAGGCTTACGATCTCCACCCCCTCACCAGTATAATTTTATACAATAAAATTCGCAAGATTTATATTGATTAAGTTCATAAGTGTGAAAGAAGAGTTCAAAGATTGAATGATTAATGATTAATGATGTAGTCAGAATTGAGAATGAGTTAGTAAGTAAAGACGGTATTAAAAGAGATGTCAGATTTTTCTGAAGATTATTGTGGATATGTGATGTCATTGTTAAGGAAGAAGATTATTCATGAGTAATCGACTTCTCCAGATATGATATTTACAGAACGGATTAGTCAACAAAAATTTTGAATTGACTCTTTTAGTGAACTAAATAATGTAATATTATTGATGACTTTATTAGTCAGTAGAATAATCATGAAATTGCAAAGATATGTGAATACAGTTGTTATAATTGAGTATATTACAACAATCTCTTCTAGGTATTCTATATGTTATGTTATTCTCAAAGGCATATGAATTTGTGCATGTATAGATGCAATACTTATCGTATTGAAAGGCTAGTAAATTATGATAGATGGAATTAGTGAAAGTCTAGTTGACTCATGAGCGGTATTGCTCTATCATACTCGGGTTTTCTAATTTATCATGATTGATATAAGATTTGATGATAACGTTCATATGATATAATTTTCTACTTCTACTGATTGAATCCCTGAATTATGAATATGCAAGTTATATTGTCTTTATCACAGTTTTTTCTACTGAGTATGCATGATACTACTTTACTGATTTTTCTCTGAGATATCATTAATCTCTTTATTATGTAAACATGGGTTTTCTGTGAAAGATATTCTTTAATCGGAGGTAATTACATTTATTACCATTATAAATATTAACTCGATCATGAGGTATGGTGATAGAGATCACAGATTATAGAAACTGTATTCTTGCATTGGTTATTATTGGGGCCACTTTCAGTTCTCCCTTTATAAAGTTGAGGTGCACTATTGATGTTGAAGTGTTGCTTTATCTATACAACCGAAATGTCAGTCATATTATTGCACAATGGTTTAAAATTTATCTAATGGTTGTGGCTTTGGAAAAACTCAAAGCTTCAATGTTAATAATTGAAATAGCTACATTGATGACCCAGTCATTACAGAAAAAAGGTAAGATTTGAATGGACCGATAAATATTAGTAAAGTTTTGACCAGTTGGAAGCTCTATTGATCAAAGTATTAATTCTGGTTCAGCCTAGATCAGGTAAGGAATTCATTATTACAGTACTGCACTATTGAATAGGATTAGATTATGTTTTGATGCAATAAGGCAAGGTAATAGCCTGTACTTTCAGACAGTTAAAAATCACATAGAAAGAATTACTTGATACATGTTCTAGAATTAATAGCTATTGTTTTTGTGTCGAAGTCTGATAACATTACTTGTTTGGTGAAAAATGTCATATATTCACCGATTATAAAAAGTTGAAGTATTTGATGTTGCTAAAAGATTTGAATTTGAGATAATGTATATGACTTGAATTGTTGAAAGATTATAGTTTGACAATTGTATATCAATTGGAAAGAACGAATATGGTTACAGATTTTCTGAGTAGGAAATCCTTGTCTACTTTGCAAGCCGTGGATACCTATTATGATTGTCTGATAATAGCTTAATTTTAGCTGAGGATAGAGCTAAACTAATGTTTCTACAACAAAACGGTGAAACTCAAAAAAGTGATAATGATTTGTAAGTTAAATGAATGCAGTGTGAAATAATTTTTGACTCAGAATTCTAGAATAGATCTGATAAATGTCTTTCATTCAGAGACAGAGTCTGTGTACTGAAGAATTTAGGGCTTGTACAGAAAATTATACATGAATGATCACAGTGGTACTATGTTTGTTTATCTAAGGAATGATAAAATGCAAAATGATTGAAAAAGATGTATTAGTAGCTCAGAATGAAATGTGGTATTTCTGAATCTGTATTTAAATGCTGGATGTATCAGCAAGATAAGGATAAAACTTTCAGGATGGTTATAGCTAGCAAATATACCGAAATGGAAATGAGACAAGGTTACTATGAACTTTATATTGGGATTATCCTTGTCTATGAAAAAAGAAAAATACTATTTGAGTAATTGTTGATTGTTTGACAAAGCCTGCACATTTTATTCTGGCATGACTGGATTTTTCACTTGGTAGATTGCTGAAATGATCTGTTTTTGAGATCGTCAAATTATATGATATGCTAGTTTCTGTTATTTCTGATAGAAATCTACAGTTTATATTTCGACTCTAAAACAAGTTACAAGAAACTCTGGGTATACGGTGACATTTTAGTACTGTGTTTCATTTTTAGATGGATGATCAATCTGAACATATGATTCAGATTTTGGAAGATATGCTTCGATGTTATGTACTTGAATTTGAAGGTAACTGAGAAAGGTATTTGCCTCTGGCTGAATTTGCTTATCATAACATTTAACAGTCAAGTACAAAAATTTTACTGTACGAGCTTTAAATGGTCACAAATATAAAAATTCGGTGTTTGAATTGAGTTCAGTGAGAAAAGATGCATGCAGTTGGTTTGATTCTTTGAAATCAAAGAAAGATGAAAATGATCTGATACAGTTTAAAAGCAGTATTTGATCGTCAGAAATTCGATGTGAATCCAAAAACTAAAAGAGATAGAGTTTCATATTGGCTACAAAATATTTTTGAAAGTTTCGCCAGGAAGAAAGTTCTCCGGTTTGGCAGTAAAGGCAAATTAATTCTGTGGTTTAATGTGTCCAATGAGATCATTGAAAATAATTAGACCTATTGCGTATTGATTGGTATTATTATCAGAGTTCTACAAAATTCACAATGTTTTTATGAGTATATGTGTTATGACTGTATCGATCATACCCATCATCTGTTATTGCTCTGATAAATATTAAATTCAGCCTAACACGACTTACAGTGAGGGACTGGTTGAAATTTTGTCATGTGAAGTGAAAGAAACGAAAAATAAAAAGGTAACTTTAGTAAAAATTTTCTGTCAATGACATGACATTAAAGGAGCTACCTAGGAACTGGAGGAAACTATGAGAGAGTAATGTCTGAATCTCTTTGTCGGTAAAATTTTCAAGGACGAAAATTCCTTAAAGGAGGGAGAGTTGTAACAGCCTAATTTCGATGAAATCGGAACAGTGGTTTCGAGATCACAAATCCGAGCCGAAAATAAAATTTATTTTTATTTTATTATATGGATTGTATTATGTTATAAATTTCATGTGAAAATTTTGAAAAGAAAATTTTATCGATTATGTGTTTAATTACGAGAAGGACCAAATCGCATAAAATGCAAAAGTTGAATTCTAGTAGCTATAAGGATTAAATAGCTATGGAATTCAAAACTAGAGGTCCTTATATGATAACTAGACCATTAATGAAAAGCTAGTAAATATTTTTGGATGTTTCATCCATGGAAAATTAGAAAAAGGCTAAGGACTAAATTGAAAATCAAAATTATTAAAAGATGATAAATTATTAAATAGAAATAAAAATCATTTTTATCATCTTCTTCCCCAAAATAATACATGGAAACCCTAAGAGAAAAAGAAGAAACTTTCTTGTCCAAATTGGGTAAGTATTCATGCCCCGTTTTTAATAATTTTGATATTTTTGAAACTGGAATAGTCTAATCTATCTATTTGAGGGATTAATTTGAAAAGTTATCAAAGTATGGAAAATGGGTCATGGATGTATATGCTGAAAATTAGAAATTTATGGTAGAAAATGAAAGGTTGTTGATAAATAAACAACTTTTACAAAGTGATTTTTGATGAAAACATGATTTAGGGACTAAAATGTAGAGTTGTGAAATTTGATGAAAAATTTTGAATTTTTATGAATACATGTGCTATAAATTTTGTAATGGGATTTTGGTTAGACTTGGAATAGGTCGTGTGGCACCGCCGCGTGCACAAGTCAGAGAGTTACACGGGTCGAACACGGCCTACAACACGGGCGTGTCCCTTGGACCACACGGGCGTGTAAGCCCTGCACCTTGGAAAATTTTTGAAATTTCGGGAAAAATTCTCAGAGTTTATTATTAAGTCCTGACTCAATTCCTAAGCTCGTATTGGGCCTCAAGGGCCCAATTAAGGGATGTTTTGAATGATCTCGGTAAATAAACAGTAATTTACATAAATTATTTGTAAAAATGGTCTGAAAGTTCCAATAATGCTCTGAAACCCTGTTCTGACGACAAATACGGGTTAGGAGTGTTACATTACTAATGAAAAACTATGAAATTCTTCCCACTGATTTTGCTTCATTCCCTGAAGTGAATGTAGCAGTACATAACAATTATGAAAAATGAAAATATAGATATAATGATTGTTGTTGTAATTGAGGATGTGATTGGAGACTAATCATGACAACATGAATAGATAGATTTTGATTTGAAATCCACACATGTTTTGCGATAGTGATTATAAAATGAAGAATCAATGGAGGCGTTTAGAAGTCTGTCCTATCATATTTATTGAATTTCCTGAAATGAATGCAAGCATAAAGAAAATAAAATATAAAATCATGGAGTACTAAAAGTGAGAATATAGTAATAAATAAGAGAACAATGAGAGTTCTCAAGATAACTCTTCAAAGGGTAAAGATAACTTATTTTATCAATATAATATGAAAGATTATTGGCCACATATGTAGCATATGCCTAAATATTTTGTTTCTGTTAATATTCTTTGAGAAAAGATATGAGAATGTAGTAATAAATTCTATCATTATATATACAAAGTATTTATTTTATTTGGTACTAAAACAAACAAATATTATTCCAATATTTGATAGTAAAAAATTAGTCGAAAGCTCCAGAAGAGCTAATATATTAATATTTTGTTATGGTTAATCCATTGGTTTTAAAAGATATTTATAATAAATCTTATATTAAGATTGTGAATGAGAAAAATATTATATTTCATATGAATCACTGTTGCTATAAATATCTATTTTGAAAGGATGAAAAAGAGAGGATTGGGTTATTAATTTATATTTATTTTGTAATATTTGTGATCTTATTTTGTCATCATCCACATTAAGGGGTTCGAAGCAAAATATTTAACTGTGAAAGATATATTTATAAGCAATAGACTATGATAATTCTATCTAAAGCTCATTATGGTTGGATGCACCTGAAGTTGCAAAAAAAAAGATATTTGAAGATTTTGGCATATTCCTTGAAGCGAATATTGCATATAATTGTTTGGAAATTATATTTTATTTTTTTGACTTAGTGACATTATAATATTCACATTGATTTTTAGTCATTTCCAGTAGTAAATGTCACAATAGAACTTTTATGTGGATACAAAGTAAAAGAAATGATAGTAAAATTATTAATTTGTTACAATCTAATACAATTGAAACACATGTTAAAGTAAATCAGAAGTTTACTGATACAAATGCATTTACTACTTGGTGTGACTAGTTAGACCATCATGGATCATATATGATGTGAAAATTAATTAAGAATTCATATGGACATTCATTAAAGAACTAGAAGATTCTTTAATTTAAAAGAATTCTCATATGTTGCTTGTTCTCAATGAATTTGATTATCAGAAACTCACTAGCTAAAGTTGAGATTTAATGTCTTGCATTTGTGAAACAAATATGGGCTTATTCATCCACCATCTGGATGTTTTGATATTATATGATTTTGGTAGATACATCTATAAAATAATTACATATGTGTTATCAATTTGCAACCTGTCGTTTGCAAGATTGCTTGTTTAAATAATTAATTTCAGATCATGCAATTAAGACAATTCATCTTGCTAATACTGATGAGTTTATATCTCAATCTTTTATTTATTGAGTTTGAAAAACTTTTGTAAAAGTTTGCGGATAATGGTTTAGAGAAATTATTGATTAAACACCTCTGATTAATATCTAAACTATTACTTATGAGAACTAAACTTCCTATTTCAACATGAGATTATGTTGATTTATGTGTTGTAAATACTCCCTATTACAATTGGTTTTTGATCAAGACCTAAATATTTCTCATCTTTGAATTTTTGTATTGCTCCACCACAATGCACAAAGCTAAATGAATCCTCAAAGAAACTTAGGAATATATATTAATTACAAGTTTCTTTATATTATTAGATGTTTTCAATATATCCAAGATTCAATTATGAAATGATTTGTGATTACAATTTTGATTCGATAGTTTTCCTAACATTAGGGGGAAATAAATAATAACTTGTAATGAGTTAGTGGGAGAGTAATTTGAACCAGAAGTTCAATAAGGATAATTCATTGCAAGTTAACTGTTAGATGTATTTACAAACTTAATGAGAATAATCAAGTGTTATATACGATCTAATATTTTAATTTGAATCAAAGTCCCAGTAGGACAATCAGTTAGAATAAATAATAAATTGATCGGTTCCAAAGATGAAAATTTTTCTAAATGGTCATATAGTGGAGGCAAGTGCTCCAGAAGAGACCCAAGACATAACTAATAAGTAAAACTTCAAAAGAGATTTAGGTACCTGAAACTGAATTTTAAAATAATGAAAATAAGATATCTCGATAAGTTATGTCAATTTGAGAAAATATGGAATCGAATAATAAAAGTGATTAACAATGATTTTGCATGCAATATTATTATTGAAATAATGAAATAAAAGGAGTGTCTTGAATAAATCTATTGAGAAATATAGATATGGAATAAATTGATTAAAATAGAAAAACACAACTCAAGTACAATTAAATTCATGGAGTTTTTGGACCAGTAGTCCACATATCTAAATGTATAAAGCCGGTAAGGGTGCAATCGAAGTCGTTTTGCAAAAGTGAAAAAAGAAATATAAAGTTTTTTGCTAAGTCCTGGCATTGATTATGAAAAGATATAATACTCTTTTGTGGTGGACGCAATTACCTTTAAATACATTATTAAATTGACAATTTATAAAAGATTTAACTTGCGTCTAATGGTTATTGTTACAACCATTTATGAATAACTATATAGTAAAGTTTAATTAAAATCCTTGAAGGATTTAGGATGCTAGAAGCATATTGAAATTCTCGAGAAATTGTTCATTTATATGAATTGAAATAATTTGAACATATGTGTTAAATTTGACTTAGTGAATAGTAGTTGAAGGAGGATTATAAAATTATCCAAAATACCTATTTGTTGTTTTATAAAAGAATCATTATTAAAGTTTGTTATAATTATTGTTGAATCTCCTGAAGAGATCAAAATATATTTTGCCCAAATTTCCTTTGTTCATGACTTTTAAAAGAATGGTAATATAAATGCTTAGCTAATATATTCAAATAGTCATTTGAAAAACTAGTATTCAAGCTGAATACGTAGAATATGAGAAAATATGTGATGTTTTCATGAGGGGGAGTAAATACACGTTACACTCTTTTTCCCTTAATCGAGGTTTTGTCCCATTGGGTTTTCTTGGTAAGGTTTTTAATGAAGCAGCATATTATGCGTATTATAGATTGTATACTCTTTTTCCTTCATTAGGTTTTTATCCTACAGTGTTTTTTCTAATAAGGTTTTAATGAGGCACATTATCTACCAATGGACATTCAAGGGGGTGTTATGAATATCTTATTAAGCAAGTGTCCATCATGATCAAGATAAAGTTTTAATGTACTTTAAATTCTAATAGTTATTAGAATTAGATCTTTACTTCTTTTATACTTCTTATGCCTATAAATAGAGACTTCAATGAAGCATTGTTATCATCCTTTTTTATCAATAAAGTACATCTCTATTACTTTCATATTTTCTTTGTTCTTTGTTCTTTATTCTCTCCATCTCCCTTTATTTTATAACACTCTGTTGGATTTTCTCTTTACAACTTTCTTTTGAATTCAAGTCTGTGAAAAATAATGACACATGACTCTCTTCATATAGGAAGAGTTTAGCTCTTCAACTATGATTAAACTTAATAACTATAATATTAAATTAATGTAATACTTACTAAAATAAATATAATTAAATTAATAAAATACTATCAAGATGAGTATTAAATTAAATTTAATATTAAATTTTATTAAAATAATATTATTCTTGAAATATTTAATCTGAAATTAAATTATCCGGTAGAGTCCCAATAAGAGTGTGATATCTCAATTACTCAAGCGTTGAAGGGCTACCTACTGGCCACTAGAATGTCGCCGTTGCCACCACCGGCACCATTGTATCCGGTGGTGCCATCGCAGGTGTGAAACCCTCATAGCACCCCTAGCTGGTTTGGTCTAGGCTAGTGACAGCCCAGTAGGTCCGGTCTAGCCACCGATTGGATTCTCTACTCGATTTCACATGCCAATCCTGGTTTCACCAATTTTTTGGGTCTCGATCTCGGTTTTGGGTTCAGGGCCCAACTTTTGATTTCAGGTCCAATTTTCAAGTTCAATTATCCATTGGGCCAATTGTCTTACTTAAAAATTAATTTCCAAAAATGTCATATTTATTTAAATTAATTTGATTAATTTAATTTTGCTTGATCAAAAATAATTTTTCCAAAAATCACTTAGATTTTCTAAATTAATTTTTTAAGAAAATTTTTTAATCAAATTCTCTAGCTGAAAAATTATCATGACAGCCTAATTTAATTTCACATCGAATAAATTGACTCAATTAAATTATTTTCAAATACATAGAATTTTCTTCTAATTCAAATGCAGTCCAATCGAGTTTTTTTTGAGCTAGTGGAGGGACCAATTTGACATTTACAATTAGACTCAAGTAATTACAATTATGTCCAAAAGTATCGGTCTGATAATTCACAATTTACCTAATCATAAAGTCAGTCCACAAGAAATATCATGATTAAAAACCCCATATTGTATACTTTTTACAAAAGCAATTCATCCAACTGCTTTGTTCAATAACCTCGTCATGTGTGTGTTACCCTCATATAATATCCTTGATTTCTTTGAGTTAAATTCATTCACTCAATACAATCTTATTTTATATCATTGTCACCGTTGTGTATTTTTAATTATTAATAGAATCATTGTCAACAAATAACTATGATAAATTGCTTGTTCGAGAACAAGCAACCCGTAGCCACGTTCCATATTTATCAAACCACACAATGCCAATGAGAGGATATCATTAACTCTTTATCGAGCTATAAATTCAATTGTTGCTAGTAAAGTCATGTCATACACAAGTCATTTACCCAACATATCGGCTATGGGCTCGATCATCTTTAGAGCATAAGTTTCCACTTATATCAAAGCACATGAGTTACATACGCATGGTCTGTGACTAACTCGGGATTTAGGTAAATCACACCATGAACGTTACAAATGAATTAATTAATAAATGGATTTAGAATTAATTCATCTTAAGTCTAGCCCAATGTATCTATAACACTCCAAACCGGCTTAGACGTTATGGCCGAATCCTGACGTGTTACATGAAATGGGGTTGGAAACCGTTGTCACTAAGTTAAAACCACAATAATTCATTAAGCCTTATCGCATTTATCAGTTTCGACATTTAATTCAATCAGTTGCTCAGAGGTAAATCGTATTTGTAGCGAAAGCTTTTAAAACCATTGAATGTAGGAAAAATCATTCGAGGTTTTTAGAAAACCTTTGTTTTTGGTAAAATCTGAGCTTTTGTCGAGTTTTGCAATATTAAAATCATAAAGCGTAGTCAAATCCAAGTATAAACAACAGTTCGAAAAGTCCACATTTTTACAAAAATACCCAGAAAAGAATCGAGAATTTAAAATAAAAACCATAGCCGAAATTGGTCCGTGACATTTGGTCACCGTCGACTCCTCTGCTACACCAATCCACCTAAGAATGTGGATTACTTGTACAAATCAAATAGAAAGGAGTGAGTTTACGTAAACACAGTGTACAACCCCACAGAATTAAGCATGCACATATACATAAATTTAGAATCAGACAGATATAGATTCGCCTAAGCCGTCTCGGTCTGCACATAGATGTGCAAATCAGAATCAGAAATCAGAAATCAGAATCCTACCCCCATCCTCTACACACCATCTCCGACCATCCCTACACACCATGTGAGGTTTAAAACACCTACCCAGCCCTACACATCATATTGTATCGATACGGCACAGAACAGATATAATGCAGTCATGCTGCCAGATAATAGGCGTAAATTGCCTTTCAGAACACTTCCTCCAATATACATCATCTCATCCCCAATATCAAATACAGAAATATACAAATACAGATAAACAGTATAACATGCTCACATGCTTACATATAAGCGTATATAGATAACAGATATGCAGATAATAATGCAAGTAGACGTGCACCAGTATTTTAATCAGATCAGTATATCAAACAATCAGATCATCCAGTTTAGGATTTATTTAACCCTTACTGACCCTACAGTAGGCCTACAGTCGTTTGGGATAACCCGTGAAACCCTAGGGAAAAATTCAGATAAATGGGCCTATACGCCCAGATTGGCCTTACCCATGTGGATAACATGGCGTGGCCCATAATACACACGCCCGTGTGGGCTCACACACCCCTGTGGCCCACACGCCCAATTTGGCCTAGCCCTTGTGGCTCACACGGCCACACTCTGACCATCACACGGCCATGTCTTACCCACGGCTTGGTCTTCATCAATCACATGGCCTTGTCGCTGCACACGGCCTACCACATGGCCTACCACACAGCTGTGTGGCGTCAACAATAAGGTTTTTTGGCTTTCATCGATTCTTATTTTTCTGCATTTCGGGTACACACCTGGTACTGTTTCGCAGCGAGACTACTCCCAAGCCTTTTGAAACCTAAAATTGATCAATTAACCCCCAAATAATTGCTTGAAAAGGATATTAAACCAACCATACCGTAATGGACAACTTGTAAATCGTCTAAAACCTTTACCTTAGAACACTTAACAATGTTTCCACACAATCAAAGCGTCAATTGGGAACCTCCAGCCCTTTGATCTTCTCCTAAACATAAAACAAACCCCATTAACCGAAGATTCGTTAGCCAAAACAAAAATCACGCTTACCAAACTTACCAAAAACGCCCAAAAGCACTGATATAACAAGTCACGGAAACTTGATAGTAGGTAGGAAATCAAAAACAAAATTGGTAGCCAGAAGGAGAAGAAGAAACCAGTAGAGAGTAGAAGGAAAAAGAGAAAACTGTAAGGGAGGAGGAAGAAAACATCAGTTTTTCTGAAAAAAAATTTGGGGAAACAGATTCACTCAAATCCCACTACTTGCACTACCATAACCACCCACTATCAGAATTTTAACTTCACCAAAACTCTGTCCCATAACCGAGCAAAAATAAATACCCACGCTCGCGCAGGGATTCGAACACAAGACTTCCATACAACACATAGACTCCTTTACCACTCGAACTAGCAGGCTTATTTTGATATGGTTTTACAAGTAATTTAATAAAAGCCCACTGAGCAAGTATAAGGCTTAAGTCTGAAAAATACCAATATTTACCAAATGTAAAGCTTGAACTTAGGACCTCACACACACACACACACACCTAAACTACTCAACCACTATAGTAGACAGATATTTATGACAAATTTTACAAAAGCGAAAATAAAAGATTGGGGCACTACAACTCTACCCCCTAAAAGAAATTTCGACATCGAAATTTACTTGATCAAAACAAATGAGGATACTACTAACGCACCGAGTCCTCAAGTTCCTACGTGACCTCTTCAGTGCCATGATTCTACCACAGAACCTCTACTAACGGTACAAACTTCCTCCTCAAAACCTCAACATCTCGATCCAAAATTTGAACCGGCTCATCCTCAAAGGTCAAGTCTGGCCTAACCTCGATCTTCTCAACCGAGACAACATGGGATAGATCAGAACGGTACCGTCTCAACATCGAAACGTGAAACACACCATGAATACGGTCCAGTTCAGGAGGTAGCTGCAACTGATAAGCAATTGGTCCCACACGTTTCAGAATCCGGTACGGCCCAATGAACCTAGGGCTCAACTTGCCCTTACGACTAAACCTCAGAACCTTCTTCCATGGAGAAACCTTAAAAAAGACGAAGTCCCCTACCGAGTACTCAATATCTCACCTCTTCAGATCCACATAAGACTTCTGTCTATCAGAAGCCGTTTTCAGACAATCCCGAATCAGTCAAACCTTATCATCAGTCTCAAAAACCAACTCAAGACCCAAAACTCGACGTTTGCCCAACTCAGTCCAACACAAAAGAGTACGACACTTACAACCATACAGAACCTTGTAAGGTTCCATCTGAATACTAACTTGGAAATTGTTATTGTAGGTGAACTCAGCTAGATGTAGATAATCCTCCCAACTACCTCAGAAATCAATCACCCAACTCCGAAACATATCCTCCAATATCTGAATCACCCTCTCAGATTAACCATCGATCTAAGGATGGAATGCAGTACTGACGTTCAACCTTGAACCCAGAGCCTCGTGCAATTTCTTCCAGAACCGAGAAGAGAAGCGAGGATCTCTATTAGAAATAATCGAGACAAGAACATCATGCAGTCTTACTATCTCAGAAATGTACAACTTCGCTAGCTTCTTTAGAGAATAATTAGTTCGAACCAGAATAAAGTGAGCAGATGTAATATCCCGAAAATTTTTACAGTAAAATATTATCCGTGATATAGTAAAATAAGGAAATAAAGTGACAAAAAGGGAAATTTTGAGTTATGTCAATATTGGGAAGTATATTATGATATATTAATTCAAGAAAGGACTAAATTGTAAAAGTGAGAAAAGTTTTGTTGCACAAGAGTAAATACTCAAAATTTGAGGGGTTAAAGTGTAAATATGAAAAAGTTGAAGGACCAATAGTGTAAATATTTTAAGGGTGGAATGATCTAGAAACTAAGGAAAATGGATGAATTAGGACCAAATTGAATAGATGAAGAACTATGAGGGACTAAATTACAATTTTACCAAATTAAATGATGACTCAATGATGGAATTTTAAAAGATAATGAAGGGCAAAATGGTCAATTGAAAGAGAGAGAAATCTAGAAAGCAATGATGATGTTGGAGATATTTTAGATTAAATAAATAAATAAATAATAGTTTATTAATATTTTAATTTAATTTTTAAATGATATTTTATTATTTTATTATTATTTGACTTAGTATATATAAGGAAAGAAAGATGAAGAATCATCATTTTTTTCCATGCACCCAACGTATGAAGAGAAAAGGAAGAAAGAAACTTTCTTTTCTTTACAATTTGGTCCTTCCACCAAAAATTCACAATTTTCACCTAGAAATCAAAAGAATTTCCATAGCTACTAAGAGAGAGAAATGTTAAGGAGACCATGGGGAGTTAGAATATTAAGTTGGATTCAAGAATAGAAGCTGGAGGAGAGAGAAAATCAAGTTAAAGATTAGTATCAATAGAACAAGGTAAGTACATCAAGATTTCAATATGTTTTTAAGTTTGATATTATTGACAAAGCATGGAAATAATGTTATAGTAGAGTTTTCTTACATAAGGTCCTATGTTCTTGATATGTTACTGAAGAGAAAATAAGAGAAAGTGATGAGATATGGTGTAGAAAAAGAAAATAAGGGTGTTATAACATGGTAATTAATATCTTGTACCAAAACAGTTTTGGACAGCAACAGTAGGCTAACTTTGAAAAATCATCAAAAATTTTAGAAATCGAATTATAGGATGAATAAAGTATTAAATTAAATCTTATTGAGTCTAGTTTCTTATAGAAGAAATTATGTAAGCAATGGAATTGTAAATCATGAGATATAATCAATTTTGTGAGACAAGGTCAGAATGATTTCAGGTTCCCCTGTTCTGACTTTTGAAAATCATAAAAAATTGGATAAAAATAATTATGAACTTAAATTTATATGTTTAGAATATTTAATTAGTATATTTTCAAGAGAAATAAATGGGAACATCATTTGAATTCTGTACTAGGAGATAATTAATTTTTAGTGAAGAAGGGTCAGGACTGTCAGACAGCAGAACAGGGGTAAATTTAAAGAATAAATTGTACTTATTGGCTAAACAAAAAATTCTGAAAATTTTATGGTAAGAATATATATGAGTCTAGTTTCAGGGAAAATTAGCGGATCTTAATTTAGAGTTCTATAGCTCCAGATATAAATAATTTAGTGACTATGACACAGATGGACAACTTGAATATTCATAAAAGTAAATAATAAAAATTATAGATAATATTACTTACAAGTGTGTTATATAAATTAAGGATGTGGAATGGAGAGGAGGAGGAGGAAAATATGTATGAATATTCATCTAACATGGCTAATTTGCATGTTTTAGGCTCAGGGACTAAATTGAATAAAAGTAAAACTTTATGGGTAATTTTGTAAAAATTTCAGAAATGACCAAATTGCATGAAATGAACTATTTTATTATTTAAATTACAAAATTGAATGAAATTATTAATTTAGTTCAAGATTGGGGAAAAACATGTTTTTAGGGATTAAATTGAAAAGTGTTGAAATTATGAAAAATTCGATATTTTACGTAATTCATGGGTCATTATCAATATGTATGAGAATAATAGCTGGAAATAAGGATTAAATTGCAAGAATTTTATTTTCCTGACCCTAAGGATGAAATCGTCATTAAATAAAAGTTTAGGGGCAAAATGGTAATTTTACCTAGAGCATTAATTAAATACATTAGAATATGAAATGAATGAAAATGATGATCAAATTTATTTATAAAGATCCGAACGACTCAAATAAGAGATTTGATCGTGGAAAAGAAAAGATATCGGATTAATAAAATTATAAACACAAACAAGCAATGAGGTAAGTTTGTGTAATTTGAATTATATTCTTAAATGCTTGAAATGTATGTTTTTGATATGAATATGATTTGAATGTTCATTATATGAAAATTTATGAAACACTGACATATTTGATAAAAATGGGAAGAAATCCCGGTTGAATGAAAGGAAAATTCGATGGATCTTTGAAAAGGAATCGACGATAAAAAGGATCTAGCTCGGACGGGTGATCCTATCCTGATATAGCCCTCCAGAAGAATATGTGGAAAATAGATTTAGCCCGGACGGGTAATCCGAATTAGGGTCTGAATTTAGCCTGGACTGTAATTCGGATCCAAGCTCATTAGAGTAATTGTCGTTGCAGGGATTTAGCTGGACCGTAATCCCACCGTAAGGATGAGGTTCGCGAGTGTGCTCTCGATATGAAATGTGTAAGACCATGGTTGAAAGATACCATGGCAACCTGATATGAAATGTGTAAGACCATGGTTGAAAGATACCATGGCAACTGATATGAAATGTGTAAGACCATGGTTGAAAGATACCATGGCAATGTGATATGAAATGAACAAGACCATGGTTGAAAGATACCATGGCAACATGACAGAAAAATGAGTAAGACCATAGTTGAAAGACACTATGGCATCATGTCAAAGATAAATAAGACTGTGGATGGGAGACGCTATGACATCTATTGAACAATTGATATTCGTGTAATATGTATCGGATGACGAATGGTTATATGAAATGGTTGTGTGAAATATTTACAAGAACTGGTCATATAGAAATATATGTACAAAATAGTTGTATGAAATAATTATGAAGATAGATAAACGAAATAAGAATAAGTACATGGAATATAATTTATGTTAAGTTTGATATAAACTTTACCTAATAAATATACATAAAATATATGGAAATGATGGAGCATGAAATATTGATATAATGAAATGATTGATATACACTTATGAAGAAACGGTAAGAGAATGATATGTTTCATAACATGTGCATATATGATTATCTTTGATATGTTGATACAAGGAAATTATGTAAGTAAAGACAATTATTAAACTCAAGTGTGACATGTCGAGAAAATAAGTATATCAATGTTGAATTTAGATGAAATATGTGCAAGTATACTAACAATGATGTTGTTTGACGGTTAGACAAGTGTTAAGCTATTGATTGAATGGTAACATGTTTAATTATAAGGAGCATTGAAATGGTAAGTACTTAGATGAAAATAAAATTTAAGATTTTGCGAAAATTTTTTTATGATCCCGATTTAATTTCGGTTGGTTTCTATTGTATGTTTGGGGCTTCAAGGGCCCAATAGAGAGACGTTATGATTATTTTCAAAATATGAATAATAAATGACTCAGAATTTTCTGAAAATGTTCAATAAACTCCGGTAATGCTTTGTACCCTATTCCGGTAATGGATACGGGTAGGGAGTGTTACAGCAGACTTGGTTAATCGATTCACGATGACCCAAACAAAATCCTTTTTAGTGGCTGTTAAAGGCAACCCACTAACGAAGTCCATCATCACTCGCTCCTATTTCTAAAGGGGAATCTTAACCGGCTGAAGCAAACCCAAAGGTAACTGATGCTCAGCCTTAACCTGCTGACACATTAGACAACGAGCAACGAAATTCGTAACCTCACGATTCAACCCCGGCCACGAATACAACTCACGGAGATCATGATACATCTTATTACCACCAGGATGCATAGCATAACGGCTACCATGTGCCTCCTTCAGAATCTAATGTCTCAAATCAGAGTCATTCGGCACATAAATCTGACCTCAAAAACATAATACCCCATCATTATTCAATCCAAAATCTGAAGTGCTGTCACTCTCAACCTGATGGAACCGCACACCTAGAGTCTCATCCACTAATTGTTTATCTCAAATTTGATCAATCCAAGTCGGCTTAACTTGCAACTCGGCTAACAGACTCTCATCATCAAATAAACTAAGGCGAGCAAACATCGCCCTCAGATCAGTCATTGCTCTATGACTTAGAGCGTCGGCCACCACATTGGCCTTACCAGGGTGATACTCTATAGTGCAATCATAATATTTAAGTAGTTTAATACAACGACACTGCCCAAATGTAACACCCCTTACCCGTACCCGAGACCGAGACAAGGTACGAGGCATTACCGTACATAAACATGGCATCTCCAAAAAATACAGGTCATAAAATTTCACTTCAAATTAAAACCAATCAAACAACATCATAGTGTCCCTATTATGGACCTAAAAGGTCCAAAACATGCATTAAATCTATCCGGGACTAAACCGAGAGCTTAAGAAAATTTTTAGGTTTAAGCCTCACATGCCCATGTGGAGGCAATGCACACACCCGTGTGCTTTGGGACATGCCCGTGTCCTATACCCGTGTGGAACTTCTAGAATTTATTTTTCACTTCGAACCTACAAGGGTTTTCACACGGCCAAGCACAGGCCCGTGTCTCTAGCCTGTGTCCTTCACATGGTCTAGACGCGCCCGTGTCATTGTCCGTGTCCAAAAACTTGGACATTTTGTTTATGACATTATCATTCATTTTGAGGCACACGGCCAAGGCACACGCCCGTGTGTTAGGCCGTGTCCTCCATACGATTGAGACACACAGCCATGTCTCTGCCCGTGTGTTTAATACCATGCAAATTGACTTAAAATTTTAGGTGTAGGGGACACACGGCCAGGCAACACGCCCATGTGGGCTCACTATGTGTCACACACGGCCTAAACACATGCTCGTGTGTCAATCCGTATGGACCTTTTTAGGGCTATTTTCCAAGCCTTTGGTCACCCTCTAACATCTACACACACTTATAGACTTCAATGATATATAACATGGTCTTATTATACTCTTAAACAACCTTAGCATAACTTATTGCATGTTAGTCTTATCTCATTGGCTTAGTACATGCTAAATTATCCTTTTCGTATAAGGGGTTAACATAGCACATTTTACATTTAGGCCATGTTATAACCATATACCATTACATGTTTTGTCCACTCTCAAATTATTAGGTTCCATTTCAAGCATCCATCCATGTTAAACCTCATCACCATATCTCATGAAATATTAAAAATATAAACATGCACCATTAGTAGGTTTACAACCTACATCAATATGAGCCATATCTCATGGCCATATACAAAAGAATAGGTATACCATTTAAGCCCTTACATTGGCTAGCCAAATGACACATACAATAAAATAACCAAAAACTCTATACATGCCATTAAACAAAATAAAAGTTTCTATATACCAAAGTTGAACAAGTTGATAGTGTGATGACTTTCTCCAACTGTCTTCCAACCTTCACGAGTCCACGAACTCTGTAAGATAGGGAAAATAGAAGGGGGTAAGCATTTATATGCTTAGTAAGTCTGGATAACTGGAAAGTAAACTTACCGATTAATTAACATACAACCATATTAGTCATACATCCTAACAAGTATAGGATAGTTTCCTATCACATACACTCAAATCATCAAGTTAGTCTCATGTCAAAATATTATAACGTTGATCTAGATGAGCTCATCAATTCAAGAATTTCCATTCTTATTTCTCATTTTAATCCCGTTGAATTTCTCAAAAATCTCGATGGATAGCTTATTTATCATCAAGTCATACAAGTGATCATCAAAAGTACGCACTCCCACGAACCTTACATTTAACGGCGGGATTACCAGTCCAGGTTAAATCCCCCGTAATATAAACTCCTTGAGTGATGTCGAGATTACCAGTCCAGGCTAAATCCCTTGTAACGACAAACACTCTTAATGAGCTCGGATCTGAATTACTAGTCCAGGCTAAGTTCATACCCTAATCGGATTACCCGTCCGGGCTAAATCCATAATGCACACATATTCTTTGGGAGGCTAGATCACTTGAGGAACACCCGTTCGAGCTAGATCCTTTCTATACCGAGATCAACAAATTACCCGTCCGGGCTAAATCCTTTTCTACAACACATGCAGGATCTCGTATCATGTAAGAATAGCGTATCCATCAGATAACCCTTTTTATTTAACCGAGACATTTTTTATCTTTTCATTTACACTAGCACATTTCATAGATTATCATGCAATAAATATCTAGATTTTCATACATTCAAAAACGTGCATATTTAAGTATATTAAGAGTTTACTTCAGGTTATTCGAACTTACTTGGTAGTCATTTCGGATTTGTATTTTGGTTATTTCGAAACCTTTTATTTTCCACGATTGACCTCTGAAATTGGTTCCTCGGGGTCTATATTAGTAAAACTAAATTATTAACATATCACATTATTCAATTCCGGCCTAAAACCCATCTTAGGGCAAAATAATCAATTTGCCCCTAACTTTTCACAACTTTTACAATTTAGTCTTAAGGTTCGTATAATGAAATGCATGTAATTTCTAGGTTACCCAAGCCTACCTAAATATTTTTCATGCTTATAACAACCCACAATTTTCCTTCATTACACATTTTTCTACCCATTTTTACAACTTTTACAAAATGGTCCTTTAGGCCATTTCCATGAAAAACAACCTAGTAAAAGTTGTTTACCATCCTTTAAACTTTCATATTCCTCCATAAATCATCAAAACACAAGCATTTCATGCATGGTTAATTTTCTAAACATGAACTCTAGCTTGAGATATGGGTAGAAATAGAAAGAGTATGCTTCAAGGATCTCAAAAACATAAAGAACATAAAAAACAGGGCTAGGATTGACTTACTATCAAGCTTGAAATGTTGAAAACCCTAGCTATGGAGAACATGAAAATTTTGACAGCTACAGAGAAGAAAAATGGCTGATTTTTGCTTGATTTTCCCTTTTTATTTCATTAATTAACCAAATGACCAAAATGCCCTTCCTTACTAACCTTTCCAAATTTTCCATGCATGCCCATTTTTGTCCAAAAAATTAAAAATTGAGCAAATTATTCTTTTAAGACCTCTAATTAATATTCTAAAGCAATTTCATACAAATTGCTTCTAGAATCCAAGTTTTGCAATTTATTCAATTTGGTCCCTAATTTTCAATTGGACACTTTACACATAAAATTTCTTCATGAAACTTTAACACATGCTTATTTTCATATCCTAGACCTCATAATGATCACGAAATAATTATTTTAACGTTGAACTTGTGGTCCCGAAACCACTATTCTGACTAGGCCCTATTTTAGGATGTTATACTAAAGTTCAACTTCTTCTAAGTAGGGAGAAACTTAAGGCTCTTGTGATTGGAATAAATGATACACCTTTCACCATACAGATAATGCCTCCAGATTTTCAATGCAAAGACCACCGTAGCCAACTCAAGATCATGCATTGGATAGTTCCCTTCGTGTGTCTTAAGCTGACAGACACATAAGCCACAACCTTACCATCCTGCATCAGAACACACCCCAAACCAACGTGCTATGCATCACTATAAACCACAAACTCCTTACCAGATTCAGGCTGTATCAGAACAGGAGCCTAAGTCAGAATAGACTTGAGCTTCTCAAAACTCAACTACTACGCATCCATCCAGACAAATGGCACACCCTTACGCAGAAGTTTAGTAAGAGGAGCTACAATTAGAGAAAATCCCTCAACAAAGTGTCGATTAGTATCCCGCTAAACCTAGAAAGTAATGGATCTCAGACACGTTCTTAGGCTATTTCTAATCAAGCATAGCCTCGATCTTTCAAGGATCAAATCAAATCCCCTCAGCAGAAACCACGTGCCCTAGAAAAGTCATTTCATGCAACTCGAACTCACACTTACTTAGCTTAGAGTAAAGCTGCTTCTCACGAAGATTTTGAAGCACTACTTTGAGATACTCATCATGCCCATCCTCCGTCTTAGAATATACTAGAATATCGTCGATGAAAACCACGATGAACTAATCCAAATAACGCTAAAACACCCAGTTCATCAAACCCATAAATGCAGCCGGAGCATTCGTCAGACCAAAAGGCATAACTAGGAACTCGTAGTGTCCATAACAAGTTCTAAACACAGTCTTATGAATATCCACATCCTTAACCCTCAACTGATGATACCCAGATCGAAGATCAATCTTGAAGAACACAGAAGCCCCTCGAAGTCAAACAGGTCGTCGATCCTCAAAAGCGAATACTTATTCTTCACGGTCAACTTATTCAGCTGTCGATAATCAATGCACATCTTGGTCTCATCCTTCTTCTTAACAAATAGAACCGGTGCTCCCCATAGAGATACGCTAGGACGAATGAAACCATGGTCCAGAAGCTCTTGCAGTTGAGCCTTAAGCTCAGTAAGCTCTTTAGGTGCCCTACGGTAGGGAGCGATAGACACCGGAGCCGTACCTGGAAGAAGCTCAATCCCAAACTTCAGTTCTCGATTAGGAGATAATCCCAGTAACTCCTCAGGAAAGACGTCTGAAAAATCTTTCACAGTTCTGATATCTCCAATAGTAGTGTCTCCAGAAGCAGAAACACTTACGTACGCCAAATACGCCTCACACCCTTTCCGAACCAGTTTTTCAGCCACAAGAGCGGAGACCACATTAGACAGATAATCTTGATGCTCACCAATTATTACCACCTCATCATCATCCATAGTCCTTAGAATGACCCTCTTAGTCATATAATCCAAATTAACCCGGTGCTCGACTGACCAGTCCATACTCAAGATTAAATCGAACTCCCCAAACGGAAGCTTCATCAAATTAGCTAGGAAAATAGTCCCTTGCACCACTAACGGAACATCTCTATATAGTTTACTAACCCAAACAGATTGCCCCAACGGACTTAGTACAGTAACCACACTCGAAGTGTACAGTAACCACACTCGAAGTGCTCTCAACGAAAATCCCCAGGTTTTCAGAAACAAAACTGGCTATATATGAGTGAGTAGACCCTATATTTATCAAAGCGGTGAATGGTACATCAAAAATAAAGAATGTACCGATGATGACGTCAGGAGCATCTCTATCCTCTCGGCATCATGCAGTATAAACCAGTATAGGCTACCTCGCCTCTGTCTAAACAGTATCTCTGCTCCGTGCTCTCTGTCCTCGGCCTATACCATTACTACCCCTAACTTGACCACGGCCCCTAGGTGGCTGTTGAACTGCCCTCTAAGGCTACACAAAACCCAGAGCTTGTGTTTGATCTGCCTGTTGTGGACAGTCTTTGATACGGTGCTCTAAAGATCTACACCTGTGCCCTAATCTTTCTCCAACACTTGCTTGGATGGTGCTTACCACAATCACTGCATGACTACAACCCAACTGAAGTAGCAGTAACCCCCACTCTAACTGGCCCATCAGACCTGACCTTTTTCTTAGGCTTCAGAACAGAACTAGAGGACTCTGAATCCCTCTTATTCTTACCCCTCTCTCTGTCCCTATTCTGGCGTTCCATGCGCTTAACATCCTCAGCGATCTTCACCTTCTCTATCAAAACAGTAAACCTTCGCTCCCTCTGAGGAGTAATCAGTACCTTCAGACTGTCCTTTAAGTCGTCCTCAAACCGGACACACCTCTCGTACTCAGATGCAACCATGCCTCGAGCGTAGCGGCTCAACCTAAAAAATTTAACCTTATACTCGGCGACAGATTGGTCACCTTGCGTGAGATTTATGAACTTATACCTTCGAGCATCCACATAACTCGCTCCCACATATTTGCTCTAGAAGGTGGTTTTAAAGAAATCCCAAATTAAACGATCAGGTTGAGTACCTTCCTCAACCGTCAACCACCACTGATAAGCCTCATCGCAAAGCAAAGAGACTGCACCCTTTAGTTTCTACTTGAAGGTATAGTCTAAGTCATTCATAATTCTCTCAGTGGCCTCCAGCCAATACTCAGCGACATTAGGGGTGACTCTAGTGACACCCCTAAATAACTTAGCTCTATTAGACCGGAGTCATTCAGTTACTGACCCTTAGCCCTCAGATCTAGAATGGGGTCCAACAACCCTCTCCAATATTATCAAGATAGCTCGCAGAGGCGGTGTATTGTCCCCAAATGAGCGACTCGAGACCCGATCTCGTGGTAGGTAGGCAAACCGGTGTCTCACTCAGATCCAAATTCAAAGCATGTCGCCTGCAGAAGATGACTCAGCTTGAACCCCCTACGGCCTCTACCACGGCCACGAATGCCACGTTCGCATGTTCTACAAGTGTTCATTCTCTAATTCAGGTTTTATCTACATTAAAAATTTTATGCATCAGTTTCAGTATTTATTAATGGATGTCTTATGCATAAATTATCAAATTTTCAGAAATATTTCCAGAGGTTCCAGTCTCTAACTATTCCAGTATAGTTTCAGTATGTGCTAACTATAGTGTTTTAGAACAGTTTTAACCAAGTACAGAAATACTTACAAGATCGGCATCGGAGATTCGGTGAACCACATACTTCTTTAATTATTCAAATCATTTTTAAATCTAATGCTTTCTAAAAAAAAAATTTTAGAACCCAAAATTCACAGCCCGAATTTTATAATCTAGCTCTGATACCACTAAATGTAACACCCCAAACCCGACTTAAACGTTATAGCCGAATCCGGACGTGTCACATGAAATGGGGTTGGAAACTGTTTTCGCTAAGTTAAAACTATATTAATTCATTAACCCTTATCGTATTTATCAATTTCGACATTTAATTCAATTAGTTACATAGAAGTAAATCGTATTTGTAGTGAAAGCTTATAAAACCATTGAATGTAGGAAAAATCGTTCAAGGTTTTTAGAAAACCTTTGTTTTTGGTAAAATCTGAGCTTTTGTCGAGTTTTGCAATATTAAAATCATAAAGCGTAGTCAAATCCAAGTATAAACAACAGTTCGAAAAGTCCACATTTTTACAAAAATACCCAGAAAAGAATCGAGAATTTAAAATAAAAACCATAGCCGAAATCGGTCTGTGACATTTGGTCACCGTCGACTCCTCTGCTACACCAATCCGCCTAAGAATGTGGATTACTTGTACAAATCAAACAGAAAGGAGTGAGTTTACATAAACACAGTGTACAACCCCACAGAATTAAGCATGCACATATACATAAATTTAGAATCAGATAGATATAGATTCGGGCCTAAGCCCGTCTCAGATTCAGACATAGATGTGTAAATCAGAATCAGAAATCAGAAATCAGAATCCTACCCCCATCCTCTACACACCATCTCCGACCATCCCTACACACCATGTGGGGTTTAAAACACCTACCCAGCCTTACACACCATATTGTATCGATGTGGCACATAATAGATATAATGCAGTCATGCTGCCAGATAATAGGCGTAAATTGCCTTTCAAAACACTTCCTCCAATATACATCATCTCATCCCCAATATCAAATACAGAAATATACAAATACAGATAAACAGTCTAACATGCTCACATGCTTACATATAAGCATACATAGATAACAAATATGCAGATAATAGTGCAAGTAGACGTGCATCAGTATCCTAATCAGATCAGTATATCAAATAATCAAATCATCCAGTTTAGGGTTTATTTAACCCTTACCGACCCTACAATAGGCCCACAGTTGTTTGGAATGACCCGTGCAACCCTAGGGAAAAATTTAGATAAATGGGCCTACACGCCTAAATTGGCCTTGCCCGTGTGGATCACACAACTTGGCTGAGAATCTACACACCCGTGTGGGCCTACATGCCTAATTTGGCCTAGCCCGTGTGGCTCACACGACCACACTCTAACCATTACACGGCCGTGTCTTGCGCACGGCCTGGTTTTCGTCGATCACACGGCCGTGTGGCGTCAACAGTGAGGTTTTTCGACTTTTATTGATTCTTATTTTTCTGTATTTTGGGTACACATTTGGTACTGTTTCGCAGCGAAAATACTCCTGAGCTTTCTGAAACCTAAAATTGATCAATTAATCCCCAATTAATTGCTTGAAAACAATATTAAACCAACCATACCATAATGGAAAACTTGTAAATCATCTAAAACCTTTACCTTAGAACACTTAACAACGTTTTCACACAATCAAAGCGCCAATTGGGAACCTCCAACCCCTTGATCTTCTCCTAAACATAAAACAAACCCCATTAACCGAAGATTCGTTAGCCAAAATAAAAATCACACATACCAAACTTACCGATAACACCCAAAAGCACTGATATAACGAGTCACAGAAACTTGATAGTAGGTAGGAAATCAAAAACAAAATTGGCTGCCAGAAGAAGAAGAAGAAGAAATCGATAGAGAGTAGAAGGAAAAAGGGAAAATGGTAAGGGATGAGGAAAAGAACGTCAGTTTTTCTGAAGAGAATTTTAGGGAAACAGATTTACTCAAATTCCACTACCTACACTATCATAACCATCTATTATCAGAATTTTAACTTCACCAAAACTCTGTCCCATAACCGAGTAAAAATAAATAGCCACGCTACGCAAGGATTCGAACACAGGACCTCTACATAACACACAAACTCTCTTACCACTTGAACCAGCAGGTTCATTCTGATATGGTTTTACAAGTAATTTAATATAAGCCCACTGAGTAAGTATTAGGTTTAAGTTAGAAAAATACTAAAATTTACCAAATGTAAGGCTTGAACTTAGGACCTTTCACACACACCCAGACCACTCAACCATTGTAGCAAACAGATATTTATGACAAATTTTACAGAAGAAGAAATAAAAGATTAGGGTACTACAATATCATTCTTCCAATGAATACATCTATGTCTCTACCCGTGGAGTTAACTACTCCAATAGCCAAGACTAGCTATCTCCCCAATTGGAATTGTAGACGACATAATAATCCTTCTAAGTATTTGAATCAAATGCTCACTTTGATTCTTTTAAGGGATTACGAACTCGTTTAGATAATCTACTAAAGTAAGTTGTATTTATCGCAATGTAAATTTTTTTATAGTGTCGCTTACCATCAGTTTGAACTTAGACAATCAATGAGCTAATATTTGCTTATCACAATTTCGCTATGTATGCAAAACATGAAAGATGGAAACACAAAATACATAATAGTGAAATGTGAAGTTAACTTTGTTTATTTATTCATCTTTCAAATATATAGGAAATAATTACATATTTACTACAATATGGGAACATTTCCCAACAATTTCTTATTATACTAAAGACATTTTAGGTTCATCTACCAATATAAGTTGTCTTTTCGTATTATGATCTAACCACGTAATACAACTTTGTATTAGTTAAATATTAGATAACTAGTGAGCCAATATTTACTTCCATTTTGCTTTGCATGTGAAAACCATTGAGGACAATATATAAAGGGTATTAATGTAATTCATGGATAATTTTATTAAACCAATCTGTTCAAAAAATAAAAGTGTTCATAGAAAAAAATATTACACTTAGGCATTAGATCCAATAAGAGCGACTCATGAAGGTCACTTGATTAAATGGGGTTCATTTGACCCATTTGAACTGACCGAATTCGTTGAACATGTGGAGAGCCTATCTATTTGAAGCATTAGTGGTCTAGTGAAACACTCAAGTAAAACTAGGGTTATCAAGGTAAATATGTAAAGTAATCTTAGAAGATTTTGTAATCTTAAGGGATCTTGGAAAACCCCTTAAGAATATTAATTTGTAGATTGACTTTGATTTTGACCATTGATGTAATTTAAATTGTATCGTTAGATTTGGGGAGCTCAACTATAAATAAAGGCTTTCTCCCTCATTTGTAATCATCCCATTATTGTGTAATACAATACATTTGAGAGCATTTACTCAAACACTTGGTGTGTTTAGTTTTCTTATGACTTCTCTGTTCACTTTTTGCTTCTTTGTTTAAGAGTTTTGCTTCTGCTTTTATTTCTTTGCCTTAGAGAATTTTCTTTGTGAATTCTCACTTTTGAAAGTAAGGTTGACTTAGGTAGATTTGAAGCAAAGGAATCGGCTCAGGCCACACGGTTTGTTAGACTAAAGTTCTAGCCCCATTACACTAGCTCATTGAAACAAAAAATGAATTCCATGTAGTACCGAATGAATATAAATTGATGGAAATGATGAAAGTAAATAAATGAATTTATTTTCTCACTGAGTATAGAAATGACTTGAGAATTAACTTAAGGTTTTTGAATTATTATTTATTTAATTAAGTAATTGAAATTCTAAAACTAAATTAAATTAAATAGTCATTGTGAATCTGTTGTATATGAAAATTAAATATATTTTCTTATAGATTCTTTTACAGTAAAGTTGTCATGACTTTAATGACATTAGAATTGAGTTGAAAAAATTATGTAATTGAAAAATTATTTTATCTAATTAAATAAATAATATTTATTTTAAGAAAATAATATATTAAGTGATATTAAATTATAAAGAGGTGACAATCTTATTAGTTTTACAAGGGTGTGCCACCAACCCCATTCTATATAGTAGAATATTGTTTTTCATCAAATAAATATTATTTGTGTTTTATCAATTCAACCAAGATTCTGTTGTCATTCTCCATAATTAGATCATACTGGTAGAACTATTTACATAATATTCATATATTGTAATTTACCAGAAAATAGTGTGAATTTATTTTCTGAAATTACAATTTTATTGGTTTCTATTTAGAGAGAATTTATTTTCTGAAATTACAATTTTATTGGTTTCTATTTAGAGAGAATTACTTTCCTATTGAAAGTAATGAATCGTTTCTAGTTTTGTTTTGATTTGTGATTATTCGAGCTCACACTAGAAGCAATTCGTATTACAAGAATAACAGAGAAAATTTAGGAACGTCTAGGATTTGTCTCGCATAAAAGACAAATACTTTTTAAAAGAAAAATTATTACTATAAATATTAAGAGCCGACTCGGTTTTTAAAATTTTAATTTTTCAATTATAGAAAACAGTTTTTTAAACCATATTTTTTCAACAAAAAGATGGAAGTTAAATTTGAGATTATGTATTTATTTTTCATATGTTTCCATACTTGTTGAATTTTCCTTTCCATAATAAAAAAGATGTAGAATATTAAATTTGAGAAAAATGTATTTTTTTTTTATAGAAAAAAGTTTGAAAAAAATTAAATCTATTAAACCTTACAAATCGGAATACCTGAGAGACACCCAGCGTAGTTGTAGGAAAATGTACAATATGCATGTATGTTAGTATACACTATCCCCACAAACTTTTATTTTTTCCTGTTTTCCTATTACATAGCAAAAATGTATGTAAAAGTTAAAAAAATAAAAAAACCTGCATCTTCCCTCCTCTGTCTCTCACTGTCTCTTAAATTTTTAATTTCGAATTTAGTCATCCAATGAGTTAAGGATTCCCTGCTGTGCTGTGGCTGTGGCTGTGGCGCTGTGAGTTTGTGCTTTCCCTCATCCATCCATCCATCCATCCATCCTCGCTCCTTACTGTCAAATCTTTGTTTCTTAGCCTTTTCCTCTTCTAACCCTAACTTTCCCCTCTCTCTTCTCTTCTACATTCCTTCTTTCATTTCATCATAGCATCGCATTCTTCCGTTTTAGATTTTAGATATGGTGGTTCAATCGCCGCATTCGCTCCAGAGTTCTGTCCCTACGCCTAAAAACGGAACCAAAAGGGTCCAGATTCAGGTAAAAGAGAATGGTTCAGCGGTCACGGACAACGTCGCCGGACAACGGAGAGCCAGTGCCAGATTAAAAGCCGCCAAACAGAAAGCTGAGATGGAGCTTTTGGCAAAGCGGAAACTGGAGCTTCTGAATGAAGATGTTGGACGTAGCACCAAAAAAGTTAATGTGGATGCTGAAAAGCTAAAGCTAAAGCTACAACCTGCTCAAACCGTGATCCAACAGCTTCCTGAGATTTCATCACTCCCTGCTGACCCTAAAATCAACAAGAAAGTGGCGAAAATGGTGGAACGAGCGGCCAAAATTGCAGAGGGGCTTGACGGTACCAATGCTCCCAATGTTGCCGAGAAAAGTGCACATATGAAGGTCAAGGAGACTATAAGGCTGTTCAACAAGCACTATCTTCACTTTGTTCAGGTCTGTCTCTATTTCTACTGATTTTCGGTCTTCATGTCAGTTGAAACTTCACTACTCTGGTTTCGTTATATAATGTTTTGCACTGCATCCTTTTCATAATTTGAGATCGGTTAAGCAGATTTTATTCTTATACAATCTTTTCTAGTTCTTCATAGGAAGAGGAAAAGAGGTGCGGCGCAGCTAAAGTTGACAAGAAAGCCCTCAAGGCCAAGAAGAAGGCCAATGTAAGTTATTCTTGTCTTTGTTTTCAGTTGTACGGCTCATGATACTCAAGCTTTACGTTTGTGTATCTTTGTGATAACTTTTCTGATGTTGTTGCCTCTTCTACCTGTGACAATGGTGAAACATGGAAGTTTTTTTTTTTCTTTCAGTCATGCAATGTACTTCTTAATTTCATTGTTAATGTACAAACTGTTTGCAGAGAGGAAATGTTTCTGAGGCTGATGTTAAGGCCAAAGCTAAGCGACCTGACTTAAAGGCAATATCAAAGGCAAGTGAATGAAAATGTGTTGCCTGTTCTTTTCAGTGTCTCAGACTTGTGCTTTTTGTCTGTTTGGTTATTCTGTTTCAGAATTCATCATAGCTTTCATTTTCAGTTGTTCAAGGGTAAATTTATAAACTACCCACTTTCATATTTTCTCCTCTAGTTTGTTGATTCAAATCATATTGGTGAGTATGCTATGTTTCATTTGATGAAAAGTTGTCATAGCTCCTTATAAGAATAACATATTAATAATACTTTTTATATTTTTTTCCCTTGAAATATCAATAGGTATTTATTGGCTGTCTGGGTGTACTATGTTGAACTGTTCTGATGATTATGAATTTATGATAACTCTGTAAAACATTCTCGATTCCATTTCTTATTCTTATATTTCTTTTTCTTTAAGTATGGTATTATGGTGTTAAATTAATACTGATTTTGATGTTACATGCCCTAATATTTTCTCAAAATTAAAACATTTGCAGATGATGGAGAGAAATGAGGTGCTTTATCCTGAGAAAAGGATAGGTAGCATTCCAGGTTGGTTGTGAGAGCTTATCCCAGTTGTGTTGTTTCATGCTGGTGTTAGTTGGCTAACGTGTGCTCTAATGGGCATTCCAGATCTTGTTTCACGAGTTTAAGAAATTATCCTCTAAGATGTATTTAATGTATGGCAGGCATTGATGTTGGTCATCGGTTTTATTCTCGTGCTGAAATGGTTGCGGTTGGTTTTCATAGCCACTGGTTGAATGGTATAGATTATATGGGACAGTCCTACAAGAAAGGGGTAATACATTCAATTTTTTCCTGTGAATGGGTTTTACTGATGTCTGCACTTTTTTAAAAGCTTTTTATTTATTTTTTCAATGGATGGCCCTTTGATTTAAAGATGCTCTATTACTGCATTATCATACCCTTTCTACCTTGTGCACTGCAAGTGTACTCAAGCCTGCCCAAAAATTGGATAGAAACGAAACCATCGTGTCAATAACATTTATGACACAACCAGCTCTGTTTTGTTTTACATTTTTGTGGTTGGAAAACTGCAGGAGTATGAACACTATATATTCCCGCTTGCAGTAGCTATAGTTTTATCTGGCATGTATGAGGATGATTTAGATAATGCTGAAGATGTTGTTTACACTGGACAAGGAGGACATGACCTAACTGGTAATAAACGACAAATTCGAGATCAAGTTTTGGAACGTGGTAATCTGGCACTGAAGGTATGAATTTTAGGTTCTTATGGATTTACATTGTTTATATACTTGGATGGTTGTAGATTGAATTTGTTACTAGTTGGAAACTACATATATTTGAAATTTTCTCATCATAATTGGGATAAAATATTTAAATAGAGCACAATGGCATGCTATCAATATAATTATGAAAATGGTTTGTCTTTTGTGCGTGTTTGTTTGAGATTAAATCACTATGTTGTTAGAATGAACAAAAAAGAATCACTATGTCGTTAGATGCTTGCTAATCGCAATTGTCATATCTTGGGTTCAAGATAAAAGTTCTTTTGTGCATGTGCACGCATGTATCTTGATGTTATGTTAATGTCAGAATGTCTTGTCTGGCATCTGATTATAGGTTTTAAATTCTGTTGCATCTTGAACTTTTTCAATGTTGGTAGTGTCTTGTATGACATCTCATTGGAAGTTGTCTGCTTACTTTCTGCCTGATTTTATTTACAGAACTGTGTGGACCTTGGAGTGACTGTCAGAGTAGTTCGAGGTCATGAATGTGCTAATAGTTACTCTGGGAAAGTTTATACATATGATGGATTGTACAAGGTAAGTTTCTGACAATTTATTCAGCTTCTCATTTTCTAACATTTTATTTGTTGGTTCAGGTTGCATGATATGTTTTCATTAAATTTATCATGTTATATGTTGTGGCAAAAAAATAAATGGTAGTTTTACTTTTCCCATTGTCTGTATGAACTATGATGAATAAAACTGAAACCATATTCCTAATTCTTTGTGAATAATTTGAATGCATACGATAATATTATAGTTCCTTCTGCGATAAGAAACTGATCAAATATGGCAATTTTGGATAATTTTTTAGTATGATTAACTTACCTTGGTGATTCCGTCGTGGCTGAGTGAGTCTTGTATTCTTCAACACAAACATGCAGTTCTCTTGCCGTTCTTGAGAGAAAGAATGATTATTCCAAATATTTTTCTTTTGGTAAAAGCCAAAAGTTAAAGTGATTGGATGGCTTCATTTTGCTCAAAAGATTACGCAAACAAGTAGTTTGTTGCCTGTCTTCTTGATGGGTAACAACAAGCTCTGTAGCTATCTTGTGCTATGGCTTAAATAACTGAATGTTGAGTGTTTTGCTTTGCTTTGCTTTTCTTTTTACAATTTTTTCAGTTTTCAGGTTGATTTGTCTTTTACCTGCTTGACATTGTAGCCTTGTGTTTTTTTATCATGCAAGGCACGGCATCTTTTTTCCTGTAATAAATATTTAAAAACTAGATAATATTCTTTTAGTCTTACTCTTTTGGAAATTATCTTTTATAGTATTGGATGTGCCTTTAGTTTAGTGTTTTTTTTTTAAAAAAAAAAATAGTAGTCTTTGTTGATTTGAGAAATTGATGCTTTTTACCTAGCGTTTAATAGGACACTATGCATTTCAATACCTGCTCCACATTTGCAGGTTGTTCACTACTGGGCAGAGAAGGGTATTTCTGGGTTCACTGTTTTCAAATATAGATTGAGGCGGCTTGAGGGGCAACCAACATTGACAACTAGCCAGGTTTACTATATATTTTATGATTTTGGTTGGCTACTTGCTCTAAAAGACCATTTATCTTCAGACCCAATGTTATTTGAATTTCACTGAAGATAATGATTGTTCTGTTATACTTTCCCTGTAAATTGAATTTGCACATGCAAGTTTTGATGAAAGGCATTGTATGGCTTGTGATGGTATTTTTTAATTTATAAAGCCTGATAACTGGAGATGGAATGTATCACTTATTCTTGGCGGTGACTGCCTTTTAAAATGAGAATAAATCTGATATTTATTTATCCAAATAGAGTATGGAAGAGGTTTTAGTACAATGGTGTAATCGGTGAAATAGGACTCCAGAGTCTAGACTCTTTTTGGAGTTTTATTTTCAAATTTCTGATCAAACTGGGATTACTTTGCTTTCATGAGAAGATCTGTAGATCTCAAAAGAATAATGCAAGAATTCCTGTTACAGGAATTTGGATTTTTCTGTTGGATCTAATTATTGTAATCATGTTTGTTCACTCTTATGATAGGTTCATTTCACCTATGGCCGTGTTCCCCAGTGTCCGTCAGAAATTCGCGGGTATTTGAAGAATTAAATATTACATAAAATAATTGCTTGCCATTAATCAATTTTTCTAGTCTCTCTCAATTCGATTGTTTATTGGTTAAGGCTGGTGTGTGAGGACATAAGTGGTGGTCAAGAAGTGGTTCCTATTCCAGCTACTAATTTGGTTGATGATCCACCTGTTGCACCAACAGGCAAGCTTAACTTTCTAATTTGTTTCTTAGTAATGTGTTTTCATGCACAATGAAATCAATAATATATTAGAGATATACTTTTGGTTATAAGTTCATACTAGTTCACCAATAACATATCTGATCTGCTTCTTCTCGTGAGTTTGATAGTCCATAGCTCATTGCCTTCTTCTAGTTCATTATTACTGATTTATCATCTTATTCTCCAAACCTGCCACACCATGTATGAGTGTAAATTTTACTCATTCCGTCTCCTGTTATCTCAAGATAAGTTCCTGTAGATCACTTTGCATGTAAATTGTTCATTGTTTCCCTTTGATAATCTTGTCTCGTATACAAATCCTCATTTCTAAGCGACTTTTTCTCCTTTCTATTATCATTTGCTGGAAGAGGTCCATTGTTCACATGCTTAATTGTGTTGCACGTTTTTATGACAATCTATGTAAAATGGATTCTTCATTTGTCTTTTCTTTTCCTTTTTTTGTCTGGCCAAATTCATTTTTCCTTGAGAAGTCATGTCTGATACATATGTGTGAAACATATTGGACATGGATATGGGGGTATATACTTGGGAAACATTGAGCATTCACATACTAGTATCTAACACTCACTCGAGTCTGGGTAACATAGCTAATAATGACACTCTTTTCTTCACTTTTACTTATTGTTTCCCCTCCTTTTTTCCAACTTTATACTTTCTTTATAAAGATAGGTCCATTGATACAATCTTATGCATGCATAATAAGTTATTAAAATTCATCCTGTTCCTGCCTGTGTTTTCAGGTTACCAGTATAGCAAGTCAATGAAATTTGCACGAAATATAAAGCTTCCTGCTAATGCTGCTGGATGTGATTGCAAGGGGCTTTGCTGGGATCCCAAAACTTGTGCATGTGCAAGGCTTAATGGTTCTGATTTTCCTTATGTGCACCGTGATGGTGGCAGGTAAAATCTTAGTAATAGGGAGGCTTAATGGCTTGCACCGTACTCCTTTTTCTTATTGTTGAAGTTTATTGCTTAATTATGCTCCTGTTCCACTGCTTCAATTTCAGGTTAATTGAAGCCAAACATGTTGTTTTTGAATGTGGTCCAAAATGTGGCTGTGATCCAAGTTGTGTAAATCGTACATCTCAGAGAGGATTGAAATATCGACTTGAGGTTTCTTATTACTGCAAGAAAAACTACTCTGCTCCTTTTTTATTTGGTCCTCTGAGATTCTGGTTGAAATATTTCCAGATAAAATCTGACTTATGTGAATTGACAGGTCTTCCGTACTCCGAAGAAAGGATGGGCCGTTAGATCTTGGGATTTTATACCTGCTGGTGCCCCTGTTTGTGAATATATTGGAGTGCTTACGAGGACAGAAGAGCTGGATAATGTCTCTGAGAATAATTACATTTTTGACATTGATTGCTTGCAAACTATGAGGGGGCTCGGTGGCAGAGAGGTATGGATAGTCTCTTAGCATATAGTATTGCATTTTGCTTTCCATTTCAAGTTGTTGAGTATAATCTTTTTCAAAGAAAACACTGTTCTCTGATGTGTGATATTACTGCTCTGAAATCATATACTATTGTATTTATGCTGTTATTCTTTTCCTTGACAGAGGCGGCAACTAGATGCATCCTTGCCAATGATCCAGAACATGGACAAAATTGACGAACAGAGATCAGACAGTGTGCCAGAGTTCTGCATTGATGCTGCTTCTATTGGAAATGTTGCAAGATTTATCAATCATAGCTGTGAGCCTAACCTCTTTATCCAGTGTGTCCTGAGTGCACATCAAGATATTAAACTAGCTCGAGTAATGCTCTTTGCAGCAGACAGCATTCCTCCTTTGCAGGTGATTCCCCCTTATTTTGGTTTCTGTGGAAGCACCTTTTAAATTTCATGGAAGGTTTTTGGTACCAATTTCTGGATTTTAATGTAATATCTTTAGTATTGCTTCATAAATTCTGATAACGCTTGGAACTTGAGTTATATATCTATTGGTCTTATTATGATCTACTTATATTTCCCTGTCTTGGGTTGGCTGGTGTTTGGAGTGACTGGATAAAATTTTGATATTTTGGTTGTAGGAGCTGACGTATGACTATGGGTATGCCCTTGATAGCGTTCATGGTCCTGATGGGAAGGTAAAAAAGATGGCATGCTACTGTGGAGCAGAAGGCTGCAGGAAGCGCCTATTCTAGGTCCTGAAGTCGCTTTCATTTCTATCTGCCTGATTTGTTCATGTCAACTTTTCCTTACAAATGGTGGGCAAACATGTAGGTTTTGTTGCGTTTTGTATATGGCCAGCTGTTGCTGGTTGTTACATCTGTCTTTTCTGTGTTGTTGCAAGTGTAGAAATCTTGTATCCTATATGAGGAAGTACAGTATGTACTGATTCCAATAGGTCAGAGCTCAAGGGAATTTTAATGAAAAAAGAGAAAAAAACAACTTTTTTTGCTCAATCAATGTGGTTTATGTTGTGGATGTCTTGTTCTGGTTGCAAGTGTTTTGTGCGTTGATGATGCAGAATCTCGGACCCAAATCAAAACCCAAAAGATAGTTTTGTTGAATATGGATGAACGGTTCTTGGAAATAATCAAATCTGAAAAATGTCGATTGAAATAGAAAGTAGAATGATATGGCGAGAGAAGAGAGGATAAGGAACAAGGAAGAAACAGAATTTAATTTCACCGAGAATTAAGCATAACTGATCTTTTCCCCTCACTCAGCCTAAAAGGGAAACAACCAGCAGTGTTTCATGGTAGTTACAGTAGCTGTTATTCTCAGATGGCAAGGGTGCACAAAATGCACCGTGTAACAAATAATTTATGCAAATTTTGAGTGGTTGATATCAAATTTTGTACTTCTTATTATAATTCTATCTTGTTGGATAATGTTATGGTAAATTTGTTAGCTTCATTTTATATGCTAAACATATGAATTTTGCAGTTTTGAAGATGGTGTACTGGAAGGAAAGATGGACTTGAAACTCATCTAGGGATGCTCAGTGCTGTAACATCTCTGCAGCATCTCTACAATGACCTTGAGTCACCAATTTGCCTCCATCAGCAATGGACACCTTGAGTTTACATTGATGATCCACTGGCAAGTTCAACTTCTTCACTAACTTAGCATCCAGAAAAATTATGGGTGCTACTAGAATCCACCGGCATGATTGCCCAAGTGGTTCCAAGTTGAGCTGCAATTCTCATTGTGTTGTGGCCTTAAGAACCTTGCATTGCATGAAGTGACAAAATGGGAATGGTGCAGATCTCTCCCTCTGGATCAGTAGACTCTAAGATTTCCTGGCAATCTTGGAATTCCTCACCCTCACTTTCTGATAAAGGTTCCATCAACAATTGATATATTTGGGACATCATGCACTTATGACTAGGTCTATACTTAGCTCCATACCAAAAGCATATGCCATTTTTCCTCCTATCTTCCATGTCAACTTGTGAAAGGGCTCAATTAGTGAACTTCTGGCCACTCATTCCCACAAAAGAGCTTCTAGGAAAAGAAGTGGACATTGGTGCAAGATTGGTTCTGATAATGCGAAACAAAGATGGAGGTCAAGGCTGTCCCTTTATGCCCACTAGAGCTAGTTTTCTATTAGAATTAGACAAAATAGTCTCAACCTATCTAGCAACCAAATCACCCTCTACCAAGGACTTAGGCTTGAATAGTTGCTAAGTATTGTCTTATCTCAAGCTTAAGGTTATTAGTAAAGATGTTTAAAGCATATGTTTCAGGAAGATAAAATTGATTGGGAGAACTTACAAAATCATCATGGAATTGGTCCGCCCAATTGCTTCAAAGAGACCAATTCTACCATGGGGTCCCTAAAAGAACTAGATCCAAACCTTTCTTTTAGGCTACGAGCATAATTGTCCCAAGACAACAAATGAAAACCTTCTTGTCTTTGAGTATAAAAGTGATGCCAATCAAGTGCCTTCCATTCTAAGTGCAACATCATAGCCCATGCCTTAACACTATCAACCACACCCTCAGTTTCACAATATTGCTCCAGCTTTGACCACCACCCTCTAAAATCTATACCACCAAACCTTGGACAGTCCAACTTAAAAGAGCGCCCAGATCTATCAATGAGACTTCCACAAGTAAGTGTCCCAGTGTTGCCCAGATCCCCCATAGGAGAAGCAATCAAAGTGTCTCTAGGAAGGAAGCCTAGTGGAGGACTTCTTAGAATGCTCTTATCCCAGTCCCGGAAAGAACTAGCAACAACAGCTATAGGTGGCAAGTGTCCCAAGTACTACACAAACAACCTCTACAACTCAGACTTGATTTCCCTATGAAAATCTTCCCTGAGCTCCTTCAATCAGTTATTGATCTAGGTGTCCCATTGAGATAACTCAACTTGGAGTTGAGTAACCTCCTACTGCAAGTGACCTACCTTTTTCTGCAATCTGGTGGTTACCCCTTCTCTAGCCATGGCAAATCAACTAGCTCTGATATCCTTGATACGATCGTTTCAAGAAAAAGAAAGAAATAGAAGGAAACAAGAGAAGAGAGGAGAAGGAACAAGGAAGAAACATAATTCAATTTCACCAAGAATTAATCATAACTGGTTTATTCCCTTCACTCAGCCTAAAAAGAAAACAACCAACACTATTTCATGGTAGTTACAACTGTCGTTATTCAAAGCTAGCAAGGATGCATAAAACACAATGTAATTAAGGGCATAAAATATACAGTTCAACTAAAGTCTGAACTCATTGTTTTTACAATTTATTCCCCCTCAAATTGAAACGTATAATAACAGTAATAATAACAATGGTCATGATTTTATTTAAAATTCTAACAGAATTAAAAATCCTTCCATAACATAGAAGAAGTATTTTTTATAGGTTTCTTAGAATCCAAGTAAGGTGCTGCTGATTCTTGAATATAAACACTTGAAACTTTGGAAAACTAAAGAGATTAGAATATAAAATAATTAAAATCTCAAAATAATGAAATAAAGATGGAAAACAATGGAAAGATGAAAATGAAATAGAGTATGGATTATGTAAGATGGAAAACTAGGAAGTTTTTGGAATAAGAATTCCATCAAATTTAAATAATGGCTCCAATACAACCCTTCACAAAGTAAATTATTTTGGCAATTTCAAAGTTGAATACTTCAACTTCAATCCTAAAACAAATCAAGAAGAATGTAATACCCTAAACCCGGTCTAGACGTTCAAACCAAATTTTGGAGAGATATGTTAATCATAATAAAGTTTCACACTATCCCATTTCAGTCAAATTAAACCATACAATAGCATATCATTCAACACAACAAAATATAATATATAGTCGTCATAAATTCCATAACATCGTAAAATATTAGTTCCTACTAGTAATGCTGAAAGGAAAAAGAAAAGTTTGACTGAGCTCCCGCGACCCTGACCCGATCAAGACTGGGATCCACCTAAAACCAAGTCAATGAAAATGTGAGTTGTGAACTCAGTGCATAAAGGAAATTAATTCAAATAGACCTTTTTCATAGTAAAATTCCAATTTCAGATAGTCAGTTCACATTAAACATATTAGCAATTCAAATTTAGAGCAGACCAATTATATATATATGTATACGCAATTTCAGATCATATGCGGTACCAATCAGATTCATATGTGATTTCCTATTACCACCTGGTACACACCATCTTCTGCCAACCCAACACACCAATATGGACATTTAATGCCCAACCAACCCTGCACACCATTAAGTGTTCGTTGACACTTTCACAGAGGCGCAACTTAGCTGCTAATTCAGTATACAAGCGCCAGAGTCAGATATAATTTCAATGGCAAAGCCACGATTTTAGAACAGACTTATTCTTCCTTCACAGCACTTCACCCCATACCAATGCAGAATACACTATCGCAACACAAGTTTAGTCATCCAAATACGTTACTAAATTAACCCAAACAATTCAATGACATGGTGATATTACAGAGCATGTTCAATTATGAAATCCACAGATCAGTCTCAATGTATCAAATAGTCTTCGTAATAATAATTTCAATCATTCATACATTGGGAAACCCAAAATCAAAGTTTAGCATCATTTTCGGCCTCAGAAATAGTTTTCTGGCCCTACACCCTGCCACAGGGCCTGGGCACATGCCCGTATGCCTTTGCCGTATGGTTTTTAAGCACAAATAGTGAGTTACATAACTTGGGCACACGCTCGTGTCCCTGGCCGTGTGGCTCTTAAGTACAAACAATGAGTTACACAGCCTGGGCAAACGCCTGTCCCTAGTTGTGTGGTTCTTAAGTACAAACAATGAGTTACACGACCTGGGCACACACCTGTGTTCCTGGTCGTGTGGTTCTTAAGTACAAATAGTGAGTTACACGGCTTTGGCATATGCCCGTGTCCCTAGCCGTATGGTTCTTAAGTACAAATGGTGAGTTACACGGCCTGGGCACATGCCCATGTCCCTGGCCATGTGAACCCTGCACTAACTTTGGCCACACACAGCCTAGTCACACGCCTATATGGCCTTAATTCAGCAAACAGTGAGTTACATAGCCATTCGTACGGCCCGCCACACACCCGTGTGACACCAAAAGCCTCCATTTTTAGTGATCTAAAACTAGAAAACTAGAGTTCTGATATGCACCTGATTTGGTTTTGACGGAAAAACGATAGGGAGACTACTCGGAACCTAATTATTCATTCCACAAACAATTACATCATCAATTCCAATGTTCAGCAAAATCTCTTATCGTTAAACATATGTCAAAAGGTTCGACACCATTCTATTCCAATTCACACACTCACCTTGTACGAAATAGGAGGAATCAGCCTAACACGGTGGATTACTGTCTTTGGCAACACACTTGCCTAAATAATATAATAAATCGAGCGTTTAACAGAAAATTAAATAAACGAGCAAAGTCCCATTTTGACAGAAAATACTAACAGAATGGAAAGCATAACGAAAGAAAGTTAAAACGAAACTTACGCTGAATTGGTCTTACAGGTAACTAAACTTCACAACCACACAAGATCGATTGCAGGAAGAAAAGAAAAGAAAAGGAATTTGAGAAGGAACAAAAAATTAAAGAACTAGAAGGAAAAGAAAAAGAACGATAACTTTTCCTTAGACTACTTAAACTAAACACCACCCTTTCCGATATTTGAAAAAATATATTCCTAATGTGTACGATAAAATTCAAACTCTGGAACTGCATGAATCATGCATGCAGATGCTTAACCAAAGGAACCTAAGCAGCTCATTCTTGTCATCCTTTCATATAGGATTAAACTTAAACGGGTAGTGCATGCTTGCAAGTTGATTATAAAAAACAAAACTTTTAATGATGCGACTCGAACTCCAGACCTTAAACTCAATCACAGAACACAGAACCACAGATACATAAATTAATTACTGTAGGTCTTTACAAACAAGTTCTTAAGACTTTAGGGTGTTACAACTCTCTCCCCCTAAAAGAAATTTTGGCTTTAAAATTTTACCTGAGTCGAACAGATACAGATACAACTGTTGAATTGATTCTTCTGGTTTCCACATGGCTTCCTTAGTACTGTGATTCCACCAGAGAACCTTCACTAGAGGAATAGTTTTCTTCCTCAACATTTTAACGTCACGGTCTAAGATCTGTACAGGTTTTTCTTCGAATGTTAAATCTTGTCGTAACTCAATTTCATCAACAAGGACAATATGTGACTGATCCGACCGATACCGTCTCAGTATTGAGACATGAAATATATTGTGAATCTGATCTAGTTCTGGCGGTAACTCTAACTGGTATGCAACAGGTCCAACCTGTTTCAGAATACGGTAAGGTCCGATGAACCTTAGGCTCAGCTTACCCTTGCGCCCAAAGCGGAGAACCTTCTTCCAAGGCGACACTTTTAGAAACACCTGGTCACATACTGAAAACTCAATATCCTTTCTTTTTAGGTCTGCATAAGACTTCTGTCTATTGGAGGTTGCTTTTAGATGATCCCGAATCACTTTTACTGTATTCTCAGTCTCAGATACTAGTTAAGGACCCAATACCCGACATTCATTTAATTCAGTCCAACATAACAATGTGCGACACCTATGACCATATAAGGCATCGTAGATGCCATCTGTATACTAGACTGAAAGCTGTTATTATATGCAAATTCAACCAACGGTAGGTACTCCTCCAACTACCCCTGAAGTCTATCACATAACCGCGAAGCATATCCTCTAAGATCTGAATAACCCGCTCCAACTATCCATCAGTCTGGGGGTGATATGCAATGCTAAAATTAAGTCGGGTGCCTAAGGCCTCGTGGACTTTCTTCCAGAATCGCGAAGTAAATCGTGGATCTCTGTCAGAGATGATTGAGACCGAAATCCCGTATAGTCTTACTACTTCGGCGATATACAGTGTAGCTAACTTCTGCAAGGAGTAATCTGTTTGGATAGGGAGGAAGTGAGTCGATTTGGTCAATCGATCAATGATGACCCAAACCGAATATTTCTTAGTTGGGGTTAAAGGCAACCCCGAAACAAAATCCATTGTTATCTGCTCCCACTTACTGAGGAATCTTAACTGGTTGAAGCAACCTAGATGGCAACTGATGTTCTACCTTAACCTTTTGACACATCAAGCAATGGGACACAAAAGCTACCACCTTCTACTTCAGTCTAGGCCACCAGTAAAGTTCTTGAAGATCCCAATACATTTTATTTCCACTAAGGTGCATAGCATAGGGACTATTATGCGCCTCATGTAGAATTGAATGCCTTAACTTCTTATCGTTGGGTACACAAATCAGCCGTTTGAAGCATAACACGTTATTGTTATTCATGCTAAAATCAGAGTTCCCATTTGAACCCACATGTCACATTCACAACACTAAGGTCTCATCATTCTTTTGTTTAGCTTGAATCTGCTCCATCCTACTCAGTTTAATCTGAAGTTCAGCCAACAGTCATCAATCCCTAACCAAACTCAAACGAGCAAACATTACTCTCAAGTTAGTTACCGCTCTACGGCTAAGAGCATCAGCCACTACATTCGCCTTTCCGAGATGGTATTCTATAGTGCAATCATAGTCTTTAAGTAACTCAACCTAATGGCGTTGATAGAGATTTAGCTCTTTTTGGGTTACCAGATATTTGAGACACTTGTGATCCGTGTAAATAACACACCTTTCACCATACAGGTAATGTCTCCAGATTTTCAAAGCAAACACCACCGCAACTAGCTCCAGATCATGCGTAGGGTAGTTACCCTCGTGTGTCTTAAGTTGTCGCGACACATAGGCTACCACCTTACCGTCCTGCATAAGCACGCATCCTAACCCAATATGTGAAGCATTACTATAAACCACAAAGTCCCGACTCGATTCTGGTTTGACTAAAACAGGAGCTTATGTTAAAATAGACTTGAGTTAGTCAAAACTAGACTATTGTGCCTCAGACCACACGAATGGAGCATTCTTACGCAATAGTTTCGTCAAAGGTGACACAATTAGAGAGAACCCTTCGATGAACCTTCGGTAGTACCTAACTAAACGCAAGAAACTACGAAGTTCGGACACATTTTTTGGCTGTTTCCACTCAACAGCAGCGTTGATTTTCTTGGGATCAACTCAGATCCCTTCCGCTGTCACCACATAACCTAAAAAGGTAACTTCCTGCAACCAAAACTCGCACTTGCTGAATTTAGCATACAACTATTTTTCTCACAGTATCTGAAGTACAATACGCATATGACCATCGTGCTCAATTTTAGTTTTAGAGTAGATCAAGATGTTTTCAATGAAAACTACTACAAATTGATCCAGATACGGTTGAAGCACCCGATTCATTAAGTCCATAAATGCTGTCGGAGTATTCGTTAATCTGAAAGGCATTACTAAAAACTCGTAATGTCCATAATGAGTTCTAAAAGCAGTTTTGTACATATCAATCTCTTTGACCTTGAGTTGATGGTAACTTGAGCATAAGTCAATTTTAGAAAAGACGGAGGCTCTCCGAAGCTAGTTAAACAAGTCATGAATCCTCAGTAACGGATACTTATTCTTGATTGTCAACTTATTCAATTTTCTATAGTCAATGCACATTCTCATCGACCCATATTTATTCTTAACAAACAATACCGGTGCCCCCATAGAGACACACTTGGTCGGAGTTCCTACAGTTGTGCATTTGATTCGGTCAGTTCCTTCGGAGCCGTGCGATAGGGGGCGATGGACACTAGGGCAGTATCTAGTAACAAATTAATTCCAAACTCTACCTCTCTTTCCAGAGGTACGCCGGGCAATTTCTCGGGAAGGATGTTTGAGAATTCTTTCACAGTGCTGATATCTCCTACTGAAAGCTTTTCGAAAGTAGAATTAGACACGTAAGCAAGGTATG
The DNA here is from genome assembly GCA_025698465.1 of Gossypium longicalyx. Classification (NCBI taxonomy): domain Eukaryota; kingdom Viridiplantae; phylum Streptophyta; class Magnoliopsida; order Malvales; family Malvaceae; genus Gossypium; species Gossypium longicalyx. Next base: position 72,997,678 of record CM046998.1, on the reverse strand, counting down.
CTTCGCACCCCTTTCAGACTAACTTATCTACTACAAGAGCGGATATCACATTTGAGAGATAATCTCGACGCTCACCAACCATAACCACCTCGCCATTCTCAGTCGGTCTCAAAGTAACCGTCTTGGTTGCACAGTCTAGATTGACTCGATACTCAACAAGCCAATCCATTCCCAAAATCAAGTCAAACTCATTAAAAGGGCAATTCCATTAAATCAGCTAGAAACACTATGCCCTGAAGTTCTAGGGGAACCTGTATGTATACTCTATCAACTCAGATTGACTATCCCAATAGACTAATCACAAAAAATTCCCAAGCAGTATTCTCAGCAGTTAAACCCAAATTTACAGAAATAACACTAGCTATATATGAGTGAGTAGATCTAATATCAATTAGAGCATAATACAGAACAGAATGTATAAATAAGGTACTTGTAATGACATCAGCATCATTGCTCTCCTCACGGTGTCTCGCCATATAAACCAGTGTCCACTGACGAGCCTCAGCTTCACCCGCACCTCTAGCTGATGATTTCTAAGCTCTCCCAGATCCATTACCACCCCTACTAGTACCACGACCATGGAATGGTTGCTAAACCTCTCTTGGAGGCCAAACAGAATTAGAAGCCTGAGTCTGTGCCACAACTGGCATTGAATCAGATTGACGAGGGAAATCTCTAACTCGATGCTTTACTGACCCGTAACGGAGACATGCTCCTAGCTTCCTCTAATACTCGTCTGAATGACGTTTCCCACACTCACCATACAACTGAACCTCGGTCACTATAAATGATGCATCGGCCTTCAGGGGCTTATCAAACCTCGCTCGCTTCTTAGGGCATTGACTTGAACCAGAGGGATTCGGGTCCCTTTAACACTTATTCGATCTTTCTCACGATCATGCCGCTCGCGCTCAATGCACTTCACTTCTTCCACTATCTTCGCTTTGTCGACTAGGACCGTAAAAACTCGCTCCCTCTGAGAAGCTATCAAAACCCGTAAATTATACCTCAAACCCTTCTCAAACCGCACACACTTATCATAGTCGGATGCTACTAAAGTTCATGCATATCTACTCAATCATAAAAACTTGGCTTCATATTCATCCACAGACTAGTCGCCCTGAACTAGGCTCATAAACTCACGTCGACAAGCCTCAACGTAACTCGCCCCCACATACTTACCCTGAAAGGCGTTTTTGAAATAATCCTAGTTCACCTGTTCAAGCCGAGCACTCTGCTCAACGTGAGCCACCACTAGTAAGTTTTGTCTTAGAGTAGAGACACAGTGCCCCTCGGTTTTTGAGTAGGAGTGTAGTCAAGGCCTGTCATGATACACTCGGTAGCCTCGAGCCAATATTCAGCAACAGTAAGAGCAACTCCTATGATGCCCCTAAACAGTTTAGCACTATTTGACCGGAGTCATTCAGTAATTGACACTCAGCCTCTCGATCCCAAATGGGTCCCACCGACCCTCTTAAATGCCCAGATCATGGCCTGAGATAGTGCGTTGTCCCTAGACGTCAGAGTCTGAGACTCTGTCTCAGTAGTGGGAGTAACAATTGTCTCGTTAGTATCCAGATTAGGCATGCTACCCATAGAGGATGACTCTGCTCGAGCTCTCCCCAGGCGTCCTCGACGCCCTCGCATACCACGTCCACGATTACCACGCGAACTCATAATGCTCTAGCTACAATTTCAGAGTAGACAGATAAATTCACACATTTAGCAAGTTGGTTTCACCAATTTATATCAATCAATTTACCACTAATAGTCAAGTATTGTAATCTTTATAACAAAGAAGAAATACTTACTAGGTCAGCGTCGGAGGCTCAATCATACACTAAAGTTTCAGTGTTTTCATATTAGTTCAGCTACTAACTATTACTAGCTACCTTTCGCACACATTAATAGCCCAAACACAGTCTAAGTGTTGACTAATCTGGCTCTGATACTACTAAATATAACACCCTAAACCCGGTCTAGACGTCTAGACCAAATTTTGAAGAGTTACATCAATCATAATAAAGTTTCACACTATCCCATTTCAGTCAAATTAAACCATACAAAAGCATATCATTCAACACAGCAAAATATAATATATAATCGTCACAAATTTCATAACATCGTAAAATACCAATTCCTACTAGTAATATTTAAAGGAAAAAGAAAAGTTTGACTGAGCTCCCGTGACATTGACCCGATTAAGACTGGGATCCACCTGAAACCAAGTCAATGAAAATATGAGTTGTGAACTCAGCGCGTAAAGGGAATTAATTCAAATAGACCTCTTTCATAGTGAAATTCCAATTTCAGATAATCAGTTCACATTAAACGTATTTGCAATTCAAATTTAGAGCAGACCAATTATATATGTACGTATACGTAATTTTAGATCATATGCGGTACCATCAGATTCATATGTAATTTTCTATTACCACCCGCTACACACCATCTTCTGCCAACACAACACAACATTATGGACATTCAATGCCCAATCAACCCTGCACACCATTAAGTGTTCATTGACACTTTTACAAAGACGCAACTTAGCTGCTAATTTAGTATACAAGTGCCAGAGTCAGATATAATTTCAGTGGCAAAGCCATGATTTCAGAAAAGACTTCTTCTTCCTTCACAGTACTTCACCCCATACCAATGCAGAAAACACATGTTTAGTCATCCCAATATGTTAGTAAATTAACCCAAACAATTCAATGACAGTGTGATATTAAGAGCATGTTCAATTATGAAAGCCACAGATCAGTCTCAATGTATCAGACAGTCCTCGTAATAACAATTTCAATCATTTGTACATTAGGAAACCCAAAATCAAAGTTTAACATCATTCTCGGCCTCAGAAATAGTTTTCGAGCCCTACACCCTGCCACACGGCCTGAGCATATATCCGTGTGCCTTGGCCGTGTGGTTTTTAAGCACAAACAGTAAGTTACATCGCCTGGGCACATGCGCCGTGTCCCTTGCCATGTGATTCTTAAGTACAAACAGTGAGTTACACGAGCTGGGCATATGCCCGTGTCCTTAGCCATGTGGTTCTTAAGTATAAACAGTAAGTTACACAGCCTGGGCATACGCCCGTGTCCCTGGCCGTATGGTTCTTAAGTACAAACAATGAGTTAAATGGCCTGGACACACGCCCATATCCCTGGCCGTGTAGTTCTTAAAAATAGTGAGTTACACGGCTTGGGCACACGCCCGTGTCCGTGGCTGTGTGGTTCTTAAGTACAAACGGTGAGTTACACGGCTTGGGCACACATCCATGTCCCTGGCCACGTGAACCTTGCAGTAAGTTTGGCCACACACGACCTAATCACACGTACGTGTGGCCTGAATTTAGCAAATAGTAAGTTACACGGTCGTTCGTACGGCCTGTCACTCGCCCGTGTGACCCATAGAGCCTAGTCACACGCTCGTGTGCTAGGCCGTGTAACATTGATAGCCACCATTTTTGGCGATCCGAAACTAAAAAAGTAGAGTTTTTGATACGCACCTGATCTGATTTTGACGGAGAAACGATACGGAGACTACCTGGAACCTAATTATTCATTCCAAAAACAATTAAATCATCAATTCCTACGTTCAGCTAAATCTATTATCGTTAAACATACGTCGAAAGGTTCGACACCATTCTATTCCAATTCGCACACTCACCTCGTACGAAATAGGAGGAATCAGCCTAACACGGCGAATTACTATTTTTGGCAACACCCTTACCCAAACAATATAATAAATCGAGCGTTTAATAGAAAATTAACTAAACGAGCAAAGTCTCGTTTTGACAGAAAATACTAACAGAACGAAAAGCATAACGAAAGGAAGTTACAACAGAACTTAAGTTGGATTGGTTTTACAGGCAACTAAACTTCACAACCACACAAGATTGATTGCAGGAAGAAAAGAAAAGAAAAGAAATTTGAGAAGAAGGAGCAAAAAATTAAAGAACTAGAAGGAAAAGAAAAAGAACAATAACTTTTCCTTAGACTACTTAAACTAAACACCACTCTTCCCGATATTTGCAAAAATATATTCCTAATGAGTACGATGGAATTCAAACTCAGATCCAAACAGAATACAAATAGATGCTTAACCAGTGAACCAACAGGCTTATTCTTGTCATTATTTCACTTAAGATTGAACTTAAACGAGTAGTACATGCTTGTGGGTTGATTCTAAAACAACAAAACTTTTAATGATGCGACTCGAACTCCAGACCTTAAACTCAATCACAGAACACAGAACCACAGATACAAAAATTAATTACTGTAGGTTTTCATAAACAAGTTTTTAAGATTTTGGGGCGTTACAAAGAAGAACCTTCTAATAAAATACAAGAGCGAAATCTTGTAAATAAACTCTCCATGAGTAATTTTATTGAAATAAAAATAGTAATTATATACACTTAAGACCCAACCCTGCCTTCGCAGTTACAATTAAAAGCAATTTCTAAAATCCTAAAAGTGTTAGTGAAAATAAGTCAAGTGTCGTGAATTTTACTTAAACTTTTTTTTACCAACTTACATTACAAGAAAGTTAAAATTTTTAAATAATAATTAAATAATTTAAAAATAACTAATAAAATAAGAATTAATTTTTGATACATTGGTAGTGTATTTTTTTTATTTCACAGCAGCTTTAAAAATTTATCATGTATATATTTTTTTAAATATTTATTTATTTTTAATATTTTTCTATACCCTATAAAACACTTGTCAACCTCTAACCCTACTTGGGGAGTCTAAAAACTTCATTAATAATGTACCAAAAATAATAAAATAAAAGACTTAATTGAAAGGTAAGAAATGAGCAAGTAGGATGACTTTTACTAAGGTGGCAAGTTGGTTTGTAGAATGATTGCAAGGGCCATTTGGCTAAGACTCGTGATTATCTATCTAATAGACAAATTAAACTTTTTGGGGGAGTAGCTTTTTTTGTAAGCTTAAAAGAAGAATTATTCCTTATATGAATTACTTAATTTAACGAATTTCTTAATCTCAGTCTTTGATTTGGACAACAATTTTTCAAACTTGATCTGTAATTGATCAATTAAAATTTTAGCGGAAGAAGTTTTTTTACGATGCTGAATTACCTAATTTAATGGCTTTTGTAATCTTAGTCCTTGATTTGGACAACAGTTTTTCAAACTTGATTTCCATCCTTATTCGAATTGCCCTATTGAGAACTTAACTAGCTTTTTTAAACCAAGTATTGGACAAGAGAGATAAGTTTACTTTCAATTGCTTGGAACATGATTCAGTAATGAGACCTTAAGGAAAAATTAGTTCCTAGCCTTTGACTTGACTAGATGAGATGTTTGAGCTCACATCATTCCTCCTTCCTCGAAAGGATAAGTATATTTTATTCATCATATGGTACACTTTATATATTTTCATTTTGGCTATTACCTCTAGTTTATTATACACATTAATTAATAGAATTAATTAGTCTACAACAAAAATAAGAAATTATCTAGTATCATTTAAAATTTACAAGTTTGTCAATTCTATATACTTATTCAATATGTACAACTAGTAACTTATTACCTAATTATAGTCAAAGCACCATGCAATTACACAAAATAGAAACAAAAATGGAAAATTTTTTGAGATTCTTAAAAAATTTAAAACAAAATTGAAAAATATTTTTCGAGTTTTTTTTTTTTGAAAAAGGCGAAAAAGTTAAAATAAACACACAAACTAACATAAAAGCAAGAAAAATAAAACACATACTATTATGTGCACTCCCCACACTTAAATTACACATTGTCCCCAATGTGTCCCAAGAAAAAAGATAGGAGGTTACCGGATTTCCCTAAAATGGAGCATTAGACTAGTTCGGGGGTCCACCTCCTCATTGAAGCTCGGAATGTTGTGTAGTCTTTCATGGTAATTTGCTGCACATGAGACAAATAGACAAACAACAACAAAAACAACCCAATACAATATGAAAAATAAAAATAACAAGAAATAAATCCAGAAGTATTTATTAGTTTACATGCCACATAAAAAAATGAAAATAAAATGCAAAAGCATGTAACTAATCAGAGTCATCCTCGGGACCCTCACTCAATCCCTTAATTCCCTTGCTTTTGGCCCTCACAATTGACCTTGCGAAAGACATCTTAGGTCGGTTACTTGGCTCATAGATGACAGGTCCCCCTGTGGGTTGCTGCGCAGATGCAAAAGTTCCCTCGAAGTTGCTGCGATAGGGTGTGAAATCATCATCCTCAATCACCTCGTCATCTTCTTCTTCTTCGTTTTCCTCTTCTGGTTCCTCCTTGACAGTATTACCCTCCGATTAATCGCTTGATCGTTCGGGCCATTGTAAGCTCTATGCCTTCTGACTTGTCATGAAAGTGTCCATGAATGGTTTCATGGCCTCCAGTAATCTTATGTTGTAGCGCACATCTCTTCCGAGCCTACATTCCCACTGCGTAGGCTCCTCATTGGTCTTCTTTTTTGTTCTTTTCTTCTTTACCACTGGAGGCACTTCCATTTTCTATTTACGTCACTAGTTCCATTCCTTTATTTCCTTCTTGTGCAATTTCTAGAAATTATGGAGCAGGGTATCTCCAATAATGCTCGTAGTCGGATGATGAAATTTTTCAGTGGTTCCCATCACCACTCTAGCTCGACGGTATAAGTCAGTGATCAGATGAGGAAAATAGATTCTGACCTTCATGTTCGATATACACTTTTTAGTCTCATTGTTTACCCACTTCCCAAGGCTAACTCTCTTTCGCTGCAAAATACAATACAACAAATCAATTCAAAACACATTAACGGTATTAGTGTTAAATAGTGGTAAGATATGAGTACATATAAATTGCATCCACATCTTAGCGACAGGAAACATGATAGCTTGTTTAAAAGATAAGAGGTAATTATTATACCCCTCAAGTTTTCATTCACCCCTACCATCTGTTAAAATTTTTAAACCGTCGTCCATATCAACATTAGTAAACTTCTAGAGGTCTAAAGTAGACAAATCATCGTAATGTAATATGGCACGTCATAATAATCGCTAACTGCTTAAAGAGAGATATTGTAACACCCCTAACCCATATTCGTCGCCAAAATAAAGTTACAGAGTATTACCAATTAGTCGGAAACATTAGAACTTTTTAACATTCAATAACATAAATCATAACGTTAATTAATCAATAACATGCTTATTGTCCTTGAATTGAGCCTCGAAGCCCTAAAATTAACATAGAATCAATTCAAGACTAATTTGAAACAATTTGAAAAGTCTTGGAAAAAGTCACAAAAATTTGAAAATAGGGGTCACACGATCGTGTGGCAAAGTCGTGTGCCTCACACGGTTGAGACACACGCTTGTGTCTCAGGCCGTGTAACCCTCGAAAAAGGGACACACGACCATGTTCCAGCCCATGTCCTCACCTTTGTAACTCTCTGAGTAGGGTCACACGGCCGTGTAACTCTCGAAATTGCCTCACACGCCCGTGTGTCAGGCCATATAACTCACTGACTTGTTAACAAAAGAACCTATAGATGACGCACGGCCGTGTCGCCAAGCTATGTGTCTTACACGACTGAGTCACATGGCCGTGTCTCAGACTGTGTAGACCTAAAATGTACCAAAAAAATCAAGCCATTTCCAAACCATTCCATACATGACCTTACCACCCATTTGTACACACTATATTGAGCCTAAGCATCTTCAAACACACATTAATATACCATTTCAAAATCCCAATTCAATCAACCAACATGCCATACAAAGCACCTCAATATATACCAAAATATAACTTACCTAAACATGTCCATATACCTAATTCCATGCATACAATTCTAAGCCATTTAAGTATTTAAAAATTCCTCACTTGACCATTTCTAAAACACACAAAACATAGCATAACAAACCATTACCAAGACATTACAAACTTACCAAAAGAACCTTATATACATGCATTTATAAGTGACCAAAATGACTTACTTAAGCAAGAATTATAAGATCATCAACAATCCATAACATCAAAGCACAAAACATACCAGCATATCATTTTACATGTTCATCAAAAACACCATTTTAGAACACCCTATACATGCCATTATAACATTGGCCAAAACATTAAAAAACTACCGATATATTACTGGATAGTGTGATAGATCTCTAACAAACTTCCAAACCGATTAAGCTTCTGATAATCTATAAAACAAAAGAAAAACAACTACGTGAGCATTGAATGCTTAGTAAATTCGTATAAACAAAACTTAACTTACCAGATCAATTACGTAATATAAATTTAAGCATAAAATCAACCATAACCATAAGCTTGATACCAACAACAACATCAAACTCACAAGTTAGTCCACTTCTTCATATATATTTAAATTCATCCATACAATATGTGATTTATCACGTTTAAAAATAACATTTTGCACCATCAATGTTCCATATTGTTATGATTCAATCCAATTGCATACTTACCTTTCCGTTCACTTTTCTTGCCCGTTGAACCATTTAGAATTACATTGGATACACAGGAAAGCTCACACAAAGTGTGCCTATACATATAACGATAACCTTTCCTTTACATCATTGCTCATACGAGCTGTGAAATGGGCCTACTCACATGAGCTGTGGGTCGGAATGTAAGCTACATGATGCTGCTTACATAAGTTGTAGAGTATGCGCAACAAATGCAGGACCTCAGCCATCAGTAGGACATTCAAGACCAGCACCCGAAACGTGAAATCCCTAATGACATGTCATTTGTATCCTAAGAATTCCTAAGGTTCAACCGGGACACGTTATCCTTCAATTCTTCATAGCATTAATATGTTCATATATTGATTCATTTGCAATATAATTAACATAATCAATGTAATTAAATTTAATATGATAATCATTCCTACGAACTTACCTCGATGACTAGGGCGTAGAAATATGATCGAGCTAATACTTAGCTTTAGCCTTTCCTCGATTTAGATTCAGTTGAGGTTTATCTTGATCTAAATAGATAATTATATTCAATTAAGTATTTCAATTAACCTTAAAAATTCAATTCAATCCATAATTCACATTTATGCATAATTACCATTTTTCCCCTAACATTTTAACTTTTCACAATTTAGTCCTTAAACTTATAATTTAAAATCTAACCATTCAAATCAAATTCCATGTTAACCAAACATTCAAAGAACCTTGAAACTACTCAAATTCATCACCTTTTCACAATAAAACCCTATAATTTCTATCTTTAACAATTTAGCCCCTAAATGCCATTTTCATCAAAAATCACTTTACAAAACTTATTTATTTTTCAGCAAGAGTTCATAATCTAATGTTCAACATCAAAAACATTCAAGAACCATTCATGGCATAACCCTCAACTTTTAACAATTTTACAAATTAATCCCCAGGCTAGCTAGGTTAAGCTAAAACGATCTCAAAAACATAAAAATCATTAAAAAAAGGGCTCGAAATCACTTACATGCATACACCCAAGCTAGCCAAACTCAAGAGCCCTAAAAATGGCTTTCTTTCCTTGAAATTTCAGTGGAGACAATTAGAAGAAGATGAACTTAACCTTTGTTTTATTTAATTTATGTTTAATTTTCCATTTATCTTTTTAACCTTTAAAAACTTCCAAAATTTCAATAAAACATGCCATGCACATCCACTAACCTTTTAAATGGTATAATTACCATTTAAGTCCAATTAGTCCCATTTCCACAGTCATTTAGCCCTTTTAACAAATAGAACTCCACTTTTTCACCTTTTATGATTTAGTCCTATTTTGTTAATTAATCAAGAAACATTAAAATTTCTTAACAAAATTTTAATACAACCTTACTATAATTCCATAGTAATTAAAATAATAGTAAAGTAATAATTCACTCGTCGGATTTGTGGTCCCGAAACCACTGTTCTGATGTCACTGAAAACGGGCTGTTGCAAATATTGACTTTCTTTTGTCGAACATACACCTTGTTCTTTTCAGAAAATTTTAAATTGGAGTAAAACTCCAAAACTACTAGTATTATCGTAGGTGTAGCTGGCATTATAGCAAGATTCATCTATCGACGAAATTGAACCAAATCCCAAATTTCTTCGCAATTCGAGGCGAAAAGGTCAAAGCCTCTTTCAAGGATAAAATTCCTTCCTTAAATGTTTGAGAAATAAGCTTCAGCCTCTTTCGACTTAAACTTATCCAAAACATACTCCGATACCAGAGGTGGTTCGGGTTGGGATTTCACTCAATTTTTCATTCTATGGGGCATGTTTATCAACCTTTAAACAAAGCTAACTATCAGGTATGCACTAGCCAACTAACCCACAACCAATCAACACTAAAACCAAAATAAGATAGTAATAATAATAATAATAATAATAATAATAATAATAATAATAATAATAATAATAAATATGACAAAGATAGCAAATGCAAACAAAAGGAAGAAAAGGAAACTTGAACTGTGTTAGTTGTGATGAATTTTTTGTGAGGCAACAAAGTATCGCCTGACCCGACATAGATATCGCGATATCTAGGGTTGGATATCGCAATAACCCCTATTTTTGGACCCTTCACATTGCATTCTATTTGAGCTATCACAATACCAAGGGTTGGGTATCACGATACCACTGTTTAAAACCAAAATTTTAACTTTTGAAATTTTTAGGGTATCGCAATATCAAGGGTTTGATATCGTGATAACCAAAAGATTTTTGACCCCAATTAAAATTGTTTTAGAAATTACAATATCCCTCATTAGGCATCGCGATTTCACTAAACAGACCCCCAAAACTTTTACGAAATCATCAAATTTTCTTCTTAATCATTAAATTTATATCTTAGCAAGTCTAAAAGGCAAAAAATACTAATTAAAATCCTACACTATATGTAACACCCCTAACCCACATCCGTCGCCGGAATAAGGTTTCGGAGCATTACCAAAGCTTATCGATCAAACAGACATGAATTTCAAAAATTTCTTATCATATTATATTCAGGTAAAAAAATTAAACTAATTGAATATTGTCCCTTATTCGAGCCATCGAGGCCCAAAATACATGTTTGAAACAAATCAAGACTAATTAAAAACTTACAGAATTTTTTGAAAATAATAAAAATTTTCAAAGCTGCAAGGTTGACACGGCCAAGAGACACTCTCGTGTCTTAGACCGTGTGGGCATTCGAAATAGGGACACACAACCGTGTCCTAGCCCATGTCTATACTCATGTAACTGTCTGACTTGGGTCACATGGCCAAGCCACACGTCCGTGTGCCAAACCGTGTACCCTTTTGAAATGGCCTCGCGTGCCCATATGCTAGTCGTGTGTCTTACACGGCCCAGTCATATGCCCGTGTGTCTGGCCGCGTGGACTCAAATTGTACCTTAAACAACAAGTTTATCAATCCTTGCAAGCTTGGACATTAAGCAACTCAAAAATCATTCATTTAATTATTTCAAATCACAATCAAATACATACAAAACATGTCAAAAAAATCATCCTAGGTGCCCAACCAATGTACCCTAATTGGTACCATAATTATATCATCAAAACAAATCATCAAAGCATCAATTTAATCCAAATTATAAACATAACAATGTCAATCCATTTTCGCCTAAATCATGAAAACTTAAACATCAATTTAACATACCATAATAAGGCTTCAAACACAAACACATACTTATAGATATATGCCAACAAATATTAAACTTATAATCTCATTTACAATCAATCCACAAAATAATTATTGTTTAAACACCCTAGGTACATGCCGACACATTTCAAAAGGATAAACATCACCACCTTTGAGTTCGGGATCGTTGTTGGATGCTGAATCAGTGATTAAAATTAAGTACCTGACCTGTGCATGGAAAACAAAACCGTACGCTGAGTAAAACTCAGTGCTATTCTTATAATCTGAATATTTATAAACAAAACAATATAACATACACAATTAAATGTTAAGCACAATTACATATTTAAAACCACATTTATTTATTCAATTGCATTAACCATTCAATACTCAAATCATGAATACATAATTTTATATTTACTCAATTTTCATCAGTTGCTATAGTATAGCTTTTCACAATTTGATCCATATATCATTTAACAATAACATTACTCATTTCATATTCAATTCATGAATACATAATTCTTGTATTTCATTTGCATATTTCAATTCACTATTTCATTTTCAATTCACATACCATATCAATCATAATACTATTTTATTTAATTATCCCTATTAACACGACTCAGACTCGGACAGATACATAAATCTAACCAAACACATCAGTTTGGTACCTAGTGCCTCATCAGATAATTCGAAGTAGTAAATTGACACCCAGTGTCTCATCTGTTAAATCGAAGTAAATTGGCACATAGTGCTTCATCGAATAAATCCAAAGTAATAAATTGACACTCAGTCTCTCATCAACTCAAAGTTGAAGAAATCTTTGAACTCTTACAATCCTATGGCATGCCATCTATATCTGACTCAGCCCGATACAGTTAATAGGGTTCGAATTCACTTTTCAAATACACAATATTCATTTCAATTCAAATAATCAATATATTTAATATATATATATACCAATTCAATCCATTCAATCAACTTAAATTCAATTCAATGACAAAGTGTCAAATACTCACCTCAACACTTACCATATGCATTAAATAAAAAATACAACAATTGAACTTGGAAATTTTGAAACCCCTAGCCTTGTCTTTCTACTTTCTTTCTTTCCCTTTTTCTTTTTCTTTCTTTCTTCTTTCTGTTTCGCTTCTATATTTCTTTCTTTCTTTATTTTTATTAATTATTTTCTTATTATATAATATATAACTTAATAATTAAGATTTAATATTATAATATTATAAGATATATTTTTTAACTTTAAATTTTTATAATAATATATACCTTATGCTGCTTCATTTTAAGATAGTGTCATAATTGCTAGTTTAGTTGCTTTAATTTTTCTCTAATCTATAATTAAACTTTAACACTTTATGCAAATTAGTCTTTTTACCTAATTACTCTTAATTCATGCAAATTCACTTAACCAAAACCTAATTAACTACACAACTAACTTCATAAATGTTTCTAATAAATATTTACGAGTCTGATTTACGAAAACAGAGTTTCAAAAATATACTTTTCGACACCCGTGACTATTGGGTCGTTATAATTCTCCCCCCTAAATAAATTTCATCCTCGAAATTTACCTGAAAAGAGGTAGGGGTGCTGAGATCTCATTGTCTATTCCGATTCCGAAGTCGTTTCCTCAACACTATGACTACACCACAACACTTTCACTAACAGAACTCTTTTATTACGCAATTCTTTCACTTCTCATGCCAAAATTTTAACTGGTTCTTCTTCGTACGACAAATCTGGCTAAATTTCAATATACTTTATCGAAATAACATGAGATGGGTCCGATCGATATCTTCTAAGCACTGAAACATGAAAAACATCATGTATTTTTTGCAATTCTTTTCGACCAAATCTTAAAATTTTCTTCCAAGGTGAAACTTTAAGAAATACTTTATCACCAACAAAATATTCAATATCTCGACGTTTCAAATCTACATATGATTTCTGTCTATCAAAAGTTGTCTTCAATCTATCACGAATTTTCTCAACAATGCCTTCCGTTTCTTGACTTAATTCCGGCCCGATCATTTTTCTTTCACTCAATTCAATCCAACAAACAGGTGATTGACACTTTTGACCATATAAGGCTTCATGCGGAGCCATTTGAGTACTCGATTGAAAACAATTATTGTATACAAATTTAGCCAAAGGTAAGTAACGCTTCCAACCTGATTCAAAATCAATAACACAAGTACAAAGCATGTCTTCCAAAATCTGAATAACACGTTTAGATTGTCCGTCAGTCTCGGGTGAAAAGTTGTGCTAAAATTAAGTCGTGTACCAAGAGATTCATGCAACTGTTTCCAAAATCTCGATCAGAAATTATCAACATAAGGACACCATGCAATCTCACTATTTCTTGAATATAAACTTCAGTAAGCTTTTAAAGTGACCAATTAGTCCTGACTGCAATGAAATCAGCTGATTTTGTAAATCAATCAACAATCACCCAAATAGCATTTTTCTTACTTGCCGGTAAAGGTAACCTTGTTACAAAATCCATCGCGATACAATCCCATTTCTATTCAGGAATAGAAATAGGTTAAAGTAATCCAGTAGGAACCTGATGTCCTACCTTAACTCGCTGACAAGTTAAACATTTAGCTACATACTGGACCACACCTCTTTTCATTCTTAGCCACCAATAAGATTCTCGCAGATCACAATACATTTTCGTTCCTCCAAGATGCAAAGCAAAATGACTATCATGAGCTTCGCAAAGTATCAACTCTTTTAATTCAAAAACATCTGGAACACAGATTATTCATCCGCTTCTCACGTTCCGTGAATAGCCGGAACATTAAGGAATATCTGGTTATGAAATCTCAAGCAATCATAATCATCAATGCTGAAATTTTCTAATGTACCATTCTGAACAATTTCTCTTTTCTTCACTAACTTGTCATCTTCTAACTACGCTGACTTGATCCGATCAAACATCACCGGTTTGATTTTTAATTCAGCTAATAAGCTTCCATCGTCATTGGTACTGAGCTGAGCAAACATTGCTTGCAATTCAATTATTGTTTTTCTACTCAACGCATCAGCTACAACATTAACTTTACTAGAGAGATAATCAATAACACAATCAAAATCTTTCAGAAGCTCCACCCAACGACGCTATCTCAAATTTAACTCTTTTTGAGATGGAAGATATTTGAGACTCCTATGATCAGTATGGATATAACAATTTTTGCATTACAAATATTGTCTCCATATCTTTAGAGCAAAAACCATAGCAACTAACTCTAAATCGTGGGTCAGATGACTGCATTCATGCACTTTCAACTGACGAGACGCATGAGTAATCACTTTTCTGTCTTGAATCAAAACACAACCAAGACTGCTCAAAGAAGCATCACTATAAATAACAAAATCCTTTCCCGATTCTGGTAAAGTCAAAACCGATGCTTCAATCAACATCTGCTTCAATTTCTCAAAACTTTTTTGACACTGGTCATCCTAGATGAACTAAACATTCTTATGTAAAAACTTTGTCATCGGCAAAGCTATCTTCGAAAATCCATTTACAAATCTTCGGTAATAACCAGCTAATCTAAGAAAACTACGACCTTCTAACATATTCTTCGGTACTTTCCACTGAACAATTGCCTCTATCTTTTTTGGATCAATACTAATTCCATCTGCTGAGAGAACATGACCCAAAAACACAACCTCTGATAACTAGAAGTCACACTTACTAAGCTTCTCGTATAATTATTTCACTCATAACACTTGCAAAACAATTCTGAGGCGTTGTTCATGCTCGGATTCAGATTTTGAATAGACCAAAATATCATCAATAAAAAACACCACAAATTGAACCAAATACGGTTGAAAGATACGATTCATGAGATCTATAAATGTTGCAAGAGCATTCGTTAATCCAAAAGGCATCACTAAAAATTTATAATGAGCATACCGTGTGCGAAATGTCGTTTTCGATACATCAATTTCTTTCACTTTCAACAGAGGTAGCCCAATCTCAAATCAATCTTTGAAAAGATAGAAGCTCGTTTTTGTTGATCAAATAAGTAATCAATATGGGGTAAAGGATATCGATTCTTAATCGTCAACTTATTCAATTGCCGATAGGGGCGTATAAAACCACAATCCAATAAGTCTTGCAATTGTACTTTTAATTCTTTCAACTTTGTAGGTGACATATGATAGAGGGCATTGACACCAGAGTCATACCAGGAAACACTTCAATTACAAACTCAACCTCCCAATCCAGTGGTAATCCCAGTAATTCCTCGGGAAACACATCATGAAATTCACAAACAATTCAAATTTTACTACACTGATTTTCACCAATATTTGAATAGATAACATAAGCTAGAAATACTTTACAACCATGTTTAATAAGTTTATCAGCTCGAATTTCTGAAATGATACGAATTGAACCACTTGTTCGAATACCATTCACCTCAATCATATCACCACTTTCACTCTAAACAACAAACTTCTTTTTACAGCAATCTAGAATCATCCCATGCTCTATAAGTCAATTCATTCCTAAAATCATATCGAAATCACCAAACAACATTATTAATAAATCAACAGGGAAGGTCATATTCTGTATCATTAACAGACATCTCCTACACCTAATCCACTAACACGGATTGTCCAAATGGACTAGACACCATTATCGATACTCTAGTCGTCACAGATTTTAAACTTCCTGGCTTAACCAATTTAGTATTAACATATGAATGCAAAGATTCTGAATCTATCAAAGCATAAATAGGTTTTGAATGTAACAAAAATATACCTGTCACAACATCATTAGCATCACCATCCTCATGAGTCCACACAACATAAACTCGAGCTGGCGTTCTGGCCTTCGACTGTTGAGTAACAGCATCATTCCCCTTTCTAGCACCACCTCTAAAAAAAACCACTTCGACTTAACTCGCGACCTCTAGAAGCAGGCATAGATCTCTGAGAAGTAACGAGTGTAACATTTTAATTTTTAAGACAATATCTCAATAAATGTTTTGTATATCTACAGTGAAAACAGCCTCGAGTTAACTTCCAACATTCACCACGGTGCTTTCTCTCGCAATGTTCACAAGTTAGATTATCAGTATCTCTGGATAGACCTCGGACACTACCCGTAGACACAGTCGGTTGTCTATCATGATTTTTATCAATTCTATCTAACTTAAAATTTGATCTCCAGCTACCACGAAATTCCTTTCACCGCTTTGGTTGTGGGTTTGAAATTGAAGCTCCAGGACATTTTCCAATAGTACAAGTATTCTTAGTCTTTTTATCAAAACCCAAAACTTGTTCCACCATTCTTGCCCGTTCCACCAAATCTGCAAACTCAGTAATTTTGTACGATACTAACTATACTCGTAACTCATCGCATAACCCGCACAAAATTCACTTGCAACTATCAATTTCAGTAGGCACAAATTCAACAATATACCTACTAAGTCGTGAAAGCTCTCATTCACAATCAACCACAAACATTTTTCCTTGTTTCAGCATCAAAAACTCTTGTTTTCTGTCTTCAATATATAGTTCACCCACATATTTCTTTTGAAATTCCTTTTGGACAAAATCCCAATTTACCTGATCTGCGAGTACATGTCGTGTCACTAATTGCCACCAACTATATGCTTCTCCTTACAGTAGAGAAACAAGACATATTAAACTTTTTTACGGGTTGCACTCAAGTTGTTGCAAGATACGTTTAGTAGATTCAATCCAAATTTCAGCTGCAGAAGGATCAAATCTTTCCGGTCCTAAGAATTCTATTGCACCATATTTACGTAATTCTTTATCGGAGCTCGATGAATAGTAATGGTAAATGTTGTAGCGAATGTGGTTCCTACCATACGTTAAAGAGCATCAGTGATAGCTCTAAGTAACTGTGAATCATCTCTTTCCCCAAAATTACCTCGTTCAACATTAGGTTGTTGAGTACTAACTGGATTAACACTTGGCGTTGCCAATTCGGTTTCATTTAACTCATTGGAGACATCATCTCCGGTATACATTTCTTGATCAACATCATTGTTACAATCATCCAACATTTTCAACTATAAAACAAAAACAAATATATATCAGCATCCAAATCCCGACTCAATTCGACTTAATTATGGCATGTACCTCTAGACTTAATTTTGAGCTCAATTTAGTTCGAGAATAAACTAAACCTGCAAAGATCTGATACCACTAAATGTAACACCCCTAACCCACATCCATCGCCAGAATAGGATTTTGAAGTATTGCCGAAGCTTATCGATCAAACAGACATAAATTTTAAACATTTATTATCATATTATATTTAGTAAAAAAATTAAACTCATAAATATTGTCCCTTATTTGAGCCCTTGACGCACAAAATACATGTTTGAAACAAATCGGGGACTAATTTGAAAACTCAGAGAATTTTTTAAAAAATAATAAAAATTTTCAAAGCTGCAGGGTTCACATGGTCATGTAGTCAGGCCGTGTGACTCACATGGCCAAGAGACACGCCCGTATATTAAACCGTGTAGGCATTCAAAATAGGGACACACGGCCGTGTCCCAACCCATGTCGATACCCGTGTAAATGTCAGACTTGGGTCACACAGCCAAGCCACATAGCCGTGTGCCCTTTCAAAATTGCCTAGCACACCCGTGTGTTAGCCGTGTGTCTAGTCGTGTGGACTTAAAATGTACCTTAAACAACAAGTTTACCAATCCCTGCAAGCTTGGACATTAAGCAACTAAAAAATCATTCATTTAACTATTTCAAATCACAATCAAACACATTCAAAACATGTCAAAACAATCATCCTAGGTGTCTAACCAATGTACCCTCATTGGTACCACAATTATATCACCAAAACAAATCATCGAAGCATCAATTTAATCCAAATTATAAACATACCAATTTCAATCCATTTTCGCCTAAATCATGAAAACTTAAACATCAATTTAACATACTATAATAAGGCATCAAACACAAACACATACTTATAGATATATGCTAACCAATATTAAGCTTATACTATCATTTTCAATCAATCCACAAAATAATTATTATTTAGACGCCTTAGGTACATGCTGACACATTTCTAAAAGATAAACATCACCACATTTGAATTTGGAATCGTTGTTGGATGTTGAATTAACGATCAAAATTAAGTACCTAACCTGCGCACAGAAAACAAAATCGTATGCTGAGTAAAACTCAGTGGTATTTCTATAATACATATATTTAAAAACAAAACAATATAACATACACAATTAAATGTTAAGCACAATTACATCTTTAAAGCCACATTTATTTATACAATAGCATTAACCATTCAATACTCAAATCATAAATACATCATTTTATACTCTACTCAATTTTCATCAGTTGCATATAATAGCTTTTCACAATTTGATCCATATATCATTTAACAATAACATTACTCATTTCATATCTAATTCATGAATACATAATTCATTTATTTCATTTGCATATTTCAATTCACTATTTCATTTTCAATTCATATACCATATCAATCATAATGCTATTTTATTTAATTACCCCTATTAACATGACTCAGACTCGGACGAACACACGAATCCAACCAAATACACCAGTTTGGTACCCAGTGTCTCACAGGATAATTCGAAGTAGTAAATTGATACCCAGTGTCTTATCGGTTAAACTGAAGTAAATTGACACACAGTGCCTCATCGAATAAATCCGAAGTAATAAATTGACACCCAGTGTCTCATCAACTCAAAGTTGAAGTAATCCTTGAACTCTTACAATCCTATGGCATGCCATCTACATCCGACTTATCCCGACACAAGTAATAGGCTTCTAATTCACTTTGTGAATACAAACAATATTCACTTCAATTCAAATAATCAATATATATATATATACCAATTCAATCCATTCAATCAATTTAAATTCAATTTAATGACAAAGTGTCAAATACTCACCTCAACACTTGCCATATGCATTAAATAAAAAATACAACAATTAATAACTAAGTTCAGATTATAAAAATACAAACCAGAAATTTCGAGCTATTTCTTGTCGACTTTATCTTTTCCCTTTTTAGTCGAAGATTCCGGTACGACTTTAACAATTGAGCTTGGAAACTTTGAAACCCCTAGCCTTGTCTTTCTCTTTTCTTTCTTTCTTTCCTTTTTTCTTTTTCTTTCTTTCTTCTTTTTGTTTTGTTTTTATCTTTCTTTCTCTGTTTCTTTTTATTACTTATTCTATTATTATAATATGTAACACCCCAAACCCGGCCTAAAAGTTAGGCCCGAATTCAGCGTGTCACATTGAAGCATTACTGTAAAAGTCATGTTTTAACTAACATCTTTCTCAGTGTTTAAAGAGTATTTTTGTTATAGATTAAAGTGAATGGAAGCTGTGCACCAGATAGGATTCAAGAAAAGATGAGGTGAGTCAATTAGACTGCTTAAGTACCTAGCTCTTCCATGATCCAATCCTAGACATGCACACATCCATTGCCACACTTTAAGCTTATTACTTGTCCACGAACAACAAATTAAGTTTAAGTCTATTTAAAATATTTATTTTCCTTGAAAACATTTACGTTGCAGAAGCTTTGCTCGGTTATCGTGATATTTTGAAAATAAGTAACTTTTATAAAACGCGCCCTAGAGCTAACCAATTTTAAGGAATCAATTTAAGTGATGTGAATCTCAAGTTGAAAACGATTTAAGTAATTTAAAAACCCAAAATAAAAATAATAGAGCGGCCTTATTACAACTTTAACCAAAATAGAAATAATCAAAAGTAAATGCGAAATTTAAAAGGGAGCTAATTGAAACTTATTTAAAAACCAAGAATTTAATCTTCGTGGCCACTCTGAATCCCGTCCAGCTCCAAGTCCACCAACTAGGGCTCATCTGCAAGGATGGAAGAGAAAGGGGGTGAGTTTGGAAAACTCAGTGTGTAAAGTATCCCAACCAGAGCCCAAATCAGTTCAAGCTTTACTGGGCCTAAGCCCTATTCAGAAATCAGAGCTAACTGGGCCTTAGCCCATATCAATATTAATCTGGGCCATAGCCCCTTATTACAAGTCAAGAAATATTGGGCCTTGCCCATATTAACACAGTTGGGCCCATTACAATACAGTTGGCCCATAACAAAATAGTCTCATATGATTAATGCATGATAACCCCATCCAACCTTGCACTTGCCTTCGTCCATCCCTACACTTCCTGTGGGAATTAAATCACCCACGCCATCCCTATACTTACAGTGTTAGCATCGGTTGCGGCACTAACTAAAATCTGCAGCAAAGCTGCTTATATCAGAATATGTGGCACAGCCACTAGAACGAGTTCTTCCTCCATAACAAAACCCAACCCCATGCAGTATGACATGTATGCAAAATATATATATATAATTAACAAGGCATCCTTCAGAAAGACAGTCAGATTATAGCGTAAGAACAATTATTTACCCTCGAGGGGCGTAATCGTAAGCTTACCCCTTTAGGGATATTACGGTAATTCTACCTTACAGAGATATTTCAGTAATTTTATCAGTATTTTTAGGGTTTCATGCTCATTACAGTTATTAACCTACTATTAGCAACACTTACCGAGCATTTTTACCGAATTGGGCCCGTTGGCCCATTAACCCGATTTCGGCCCATTAAGCCCAAATATATCGAAGTGCATGAAATTGCGCACTCTACAATCATACTGCTTGCGATCACCAAAAATTAACAACCAAACCACCTCACGAGTGCTCGCACGCTCGCAAGTTCACAAATGCCGGCTTTTTGGCTTTTGCCGATCTAGTCTATAAGTGGGTGTCGTTTACACACGACTAACTTACCACTTTTCGATTTTAGATCAAATGATTTCTAAACATCTTGTGAGCACTTGCACACTCACAAGCCCACGAAATGCCAGAATTTCAGCATTTCGGCTTTGCCGAATTGAACTATGAGAGGGTGTTCGATACACACCTATTTCACGACGACTGCCACTAAGATCCCTTACGATATCCTACAATTGATTACCATAATCCTTAGATTGCAAACCACAATAACCAATCCCAATATTCACCTACCATATTCGAACCATGCCCGTAAAGCCTTTAGAATCTTACCTTTTTTCCGAAAACCGATGACTAGATCTAAGTCTAGTTGTTTCAAAGATCCAAACCTTCGATCCAACCTCTAGAAGACACTAATCACCAAAACAAATCGTCGATTAAAGATCCTTAAAGCCCTATGCCCAAATTGACAGCCTCCCTAGATTTTAGGGACTTCGGCTTTTTCTAAATTGCAAAATAAGACTAGATCTGAAGTGATGAGCACTTACCACTTGTTCCTCTTTGATTTCTACGCAGATCTGATGCAGATCTATCCTCTAAACGATAGTAGAACTCGAATCCAGGAGATCTGAAGTTTCAGCTATAAGTCCCTAAATCTATAGTACTTTGGCTTTTTAAGTGATGAAGAAGATGACGATTTGAGGCTATAACTTTGAAGTAATGTTGCCGACAGATACTAAGGGTTTAGAGAAGATGAAAGTTAATCAAAAGGAACAAAAATAACTGAAGGATTTTGGCTTGGATAAATCGGCACAAGAAGTGAGTTTTCGGGATTTCGGCTTTTATGGTGATCGGCTATGAAGGTTTTATGGATGATGGGATCGATAGAGGAGGTGAGTATGGTGATCAGAAGGTTTCGGCTAGAAGAAAAAGCAAAAAGGAAGAAAGAAAATGGAGGAAAAAGAGAGGAAGAAGAACTCAGCACTAAGGAGAAGGAATTTGTATTTTCGGCTTTTGTGAGAACTCAGAAAGGATAAATGACACTGAAAGCTTTCAGGTGGCTAACCCTAATTCTCCAAGACAGAAAAAGAAAAGAACCTAACCCTAATATCAACTAAAACAATCGGCCCAGCCTCCCTAAGGCCCTTGCCGAAATTCACTTAAGTGATCACATGCCCGGCATATGCCTAAAATTAAAAAGTAACAGTATGCCTACCTTGCAACTTGAACCCTGGACCTTTAATTCCTTCCGAGGCGCCATTTTTTTAGGAACTTAGTGGCGCCACCTTGCCACTTTACCAAGGCCTTATTTTTATCATAATTTACCACATTAATTTTAAAAGCCCATATTGTCAGAACCCTCTTTCTCCAAAATTAGAAATTCAGGAATTGCCTCGAATTAAATTTACTCTTAGGCATTTTTCCCACACCATAACCCTTCGTAATTTATTTAATTACATACTAAATAATAATAATTAAAACATCTAAATTGTTCGGGCCATATTCTACCCGAACTTAGACTCAAGGCCCATTACTCCTAGGCCCAAAAATCAGGGCGTTACAACTCTACTCCCCTTAAAGAAATTTCGTCCTCGAAATTTCAAACTATCAACTAACCGTATTACTCAAGTCATACCACTATGCTTCCACTGTGCAGTCTAATTCCAGTAACAACCATGCGAATTTTATGAAACAGCTTAGTATTTCAGTGTTTATTACAGATGTCTTATGCACAGATAGAGTTTCAGAGTTCGCTTTCGCAAATCTCAGCCTAGCTACAGTCTCAATCTTATAGTCTCAATATAGCTCTAACTACAATGTCATAGCAAAGTTTCAGTAATATAACAGATACTTAGTAAAGTTCAGAAAAGGTACTTACAGACTTGGTACCGGGGATTCAGTGTGCCACCTCTTCAGAAATCAAATTTCAGAAACCCAGAAAAATTTAAACTATTTTAAGATTGAACCTTAAAATATGTATGCCTTGTAAAATATCTTTGAAAAGAACTTTCCCAAAAATCGTTTCCAAAATACCCTTCTTGGGTCTAAGTTTAGCAAAAAAAAATTCAAAAAGCTTTTCGGACCCGATCCACGGCCGAGTTATTGCAACTTGGCTCTGATACCACTAAATGTAACACCCCAAACCCGGCTTAGAAGTTAGGCTCGAATTCGGCGTGTCACATTGAAGCGTTACTGTAAAAGTCATGTTTTAACTAACATCTTTCTCAGTGTTTAAAGAGTATTTTTGTTATAGATTAAAGTGAATGGAAGCTGTGCACCAAGTAGGATTCAAGAAAAGAGGAGGTGAGTCAATTAGACTGCTTAAGTACCTAGCTCTTCCATGATCCAATCCTAGACATGCACACATCCATTGTCACACTTTAAGCTTATTACTTGTCCACGAACAACAAATTAAGTTTAAGTCTATTTAAAATATTTATTTCCCTTGAAAATATTTACGTTGCAGAAGCTTTGCTCGGTTATCGTGATATTTTGAAAATAAGTAACTTTTATAAAACGCGCCCTAGAGCTAACCAATTTTAAGGAATCAATTTAAGTGATGTGAATCTCAAGTTGGAAACAATTTAATTAATCTAAAAACCCAAAATAAAATTAATAGAGCGGCCTTATTACAATTTTAACCAAAATAGAAATAATCAAAAGTAAATGAGAAATTTAAAAGGGAGCTAATTGAAACTTATTTAAAAACCAGGAATTTAATCTTCGTGGCTACTCAAATCCCGCCACTCCAAGTCCACCAACTAGGGGCTCACCGCAAGGATGGAAGAGAAAGGTGGTGAGTTTGGAAAACTCGGTGTGTAAAGTATCCCAACCAGAGCCCAAATCGCTTCAAGCTTTCATCGGGCCTAAGCCCTATTCGTAAATCGAGCTAATCGGGCCTTAGCCCATATTAATATTAATCGCCATAGCCCTTATTACAAGTCGAGATATATTGGGCCTTGCCCATATTAACACAGTTGGGCCCATTACAATACAGTTGGCCCATAACAAAACAGTCTCATAGGATTAATGCATGATAACCCCATCCAACCCTGCACTTGCCTCCGTCCATCCCTACAATTCCTGTGGGGATTAAATCACCCACGCCATCCCTATACTTACAGTGTTAGCATCGGTTGCGGCACTAACTATAATCCGCAGCAAAGCTGCTTATATCAGAATATGTGGCATAGCCACCAGAACGAGTTCTTCCTCCATAACAAAACCCAACCACATGTAGTATGACATGTATGCAGAATATATATAATTAACAAGGCATGCTTCAGAAAGACAGTCAGATTATAGCGTAAGAACAGTTATTTACCCTCGAGGAGCGTAATCATAAACTTACCCCTTTAGGGATATTACGGTAATTCTACCTTACAGAGATATTTTAGTAATTTTATCAGTATTTTTAGGGTTTCATGCTCATTACAGTTATTAACGTACTATCGCAACACTTACCGAGCGTTTTTACTGAATTGGGCCCGTTGGCCCATTAACCCGATTTTGGTCCATTAAGCCCAAATATACCGAAGTGCACGAAATTACGCACTCTGCAATCATACTGCTTGTGATTACCAAAAATTAACAACCAAACCACCTCAGGAGCGCTCACACGCTCGCAAGTTCACAAATACCGGCTTTTTGGCTTTTCAGCTTTTCGGCTTTTGCCGATCTAGTCTATGAGTGGGTGTCGTTTACACACGACTAACTTACCACTTTGCGATTTTAGATCAAATGATTTCTAAACGTCTTGTGAGCACTCGCACACTCACAAGCCCACGAAATGCCGGAATTTTGGCATTTCGGCTTTTGCCGAATTGAACTATGAGAGGGTGTTCGATACACACCTGTTTCGCGACGACTGCCACTGAGATCCCTTACGATATCCTACAATTGATTACCACAATTCTTAGATTGCAAACCACAATAATCAATCCCAATATTCACCTACCATATTCGAACCATGCCTGTAAAGCTTTTAGAATCTTGCCTTTTTGCCGAAAACTGATGACTAGATCTAAGTCTAGTTGTTTCAAAGATCCAAACCTTCGATCCAACCTCTATAAGACACTAATCACCAAAAGAAATTGTCGGTTAAAGACCCTTAAAGCCCTATCCTCAAATCGACAGCCTCCCTAGATTTTAGGGACTTCGGCTTTTTCTAAATTGTAAAATAAGACTAGATCTGAGGTGATGAGCACTTACCACTTATTCCTCTTTGATTTCTACGCAGATCTGATGCAAATCTATCCTCTAAATGATAGTAGAACTCGAATCCAGGAGATCTGAAGTTTCGGCTATAAGTCCCTTCGGACTTACCAAAGATCAACCAGCTAATTGCAAGGTGACTTTCATTTCCTTAAGATCTTCCAAACCTAATCTCCTGTAGATAGACAATGACATGAGGCTAATGCTTACCACTATGCCACATAAGGCTTTTCCGAAACTAACTTTGTCTATCACTATTGGGATGGTAAAATGACTAGGATCCTTGAGTTTGGGAGGAACTCTTCTAGACACTACCGTGTTACATTCCTCATTAAGAGAGATTTACTCTCCTCTCACTATTTTTTCCTACGAGACATAACATCCTTAAGGGATTTGGCGTATTTGGGCATTTTCTCAAGGAGCTCTAACAATGGGAGGTTCACATTCAAGGCCATAAACACATTGAAGAATTGCAAAAACTCCTCACTCTTTTTCTTCTTCTCCTCCTCTAGACGTGAAAAAAATGGTATGGGCTTTAGGCTTGGTGGTGGTGATAGAATGGCTCTATCCTCTAGTTTAACTTGTCTAGGCTCTCTCTCTAGTCCTACATTTTCTCCCACCCCATTTCTAACACTAAGATTGCGTGTGCTCTCATCCTTCTCACTAACTTCTTTCTCCTATCAATTTGATCGGATAGGTTCCTTAACCACAGCCCCGAATCTACGGGTGATCGCCTTGGCATGTTCCTTCCTTTCTCTCTTCAAATTAGGTTGAGTATTACTGCTATGCTAGAGGCTAAGTTGTTTTACAACAATTGCAAGAATTGGTCTAATTGACCATGGTTTTGGCACACATTAGCTTACACTACATACAAGCCTTGTTTTACCTTACTTATCCTAATTCACAATGAAGGGTTGCTACTATAGGTTGATATTCTTTCTTGATCTTGGGGTACCCTAAAAGGTAATAGAGGTTGACACGGTGCATTTGGTTTTGAAGGATTAAGGTTTTGGTTCCCTCCTCACCAAAAGTTAGGATGATCATGCCATCTTAGATTATAGGTGTTGGAGTAAGGGTTATATCCTTTCTTCCCTACATAGTTAACCTCCATATGATTTCTCTTATCATCGTGTCATGCAATAAAATAGGTAAGATTGGGTTGGTCTTGGACTTGCAGATTGGTCGAACTCATCTCTAATTGATTAAGCCTTTCGAGGATTTGTTAATACTTGTCCCCACTACCAACAACGTTCACTGTCGATTTCTTGACTAGATATGTGAATCACTCAGCCAGCCAAATGTAAAAGTTCATTGCCATGTCCTCGATAAGTTGACAAGCCTCAGCGTATGTCCTGCCATGGATGCTTCCACGAACGCTCCATCAAGACTAGAGTGTAAGTTTCCATCAAGCCCATTGTAGAAGACTTAAAGTTGCAACCAGTCTTGTAAGCCATGATATGGACACTTGCGTAGTGTTAGCTTAAAGTGCTCCCATGCTTTGTATAAAGACTTTCTTTCCAATTTCTGAAAATTTGTAATATTCATAAGAAGCTTCATTTTCTTGTTTGGGGAAAAGTACTTTGCCAAAAATTTGCTCGCTAGTTTGTCCCAATTATTGATGGAATCTACGAGCTATGAATCTAACCACATAAGGCATCATCAGTAAGAGAAATAGGGAATAACCAAAGATGGATAGTGTCACTGGATACCCCATTATATTTAAAGGTATCACAAATGGTTAGAAATATCTTAAGATGTTGGTTCGAATCCTCATTCATTAACCATTGAAGATAAAGGTTCACTTGTTTCATTTGGATCATTGCTAGTTTGATTTTGAAGTTATTAGCATTAATCACTAGGAAATTAATGCTACCTCGAACAACATCCAGGTTTGGCATTGTGTAGTCACGCAAAGTTTGTTGCTCCATGGGTAGGTGTGGTTCTTGAATTTCTACTTGTGGATCTTCGATAAACTGCTCTTTCTGTAGAGGTGGGACGTCTCTAAAATTTTGCTCCCTCCTCACGTGTATGATGATACATTCCAATTTTGGCTCAAATGATAAGACATTGTTATCAGTCTGAGTCATATAACGCCTCCAACAAGCACAAAAGAGTGAAAAAAAGTAACCAAAAATTACAAATGGAATAAATACAAATTAAAACAAAGTCGTATCTATAAATCTTATTTTTGCTACTTATTTCTACTTAACATGTACACTAAGAATTACTTAATCTTACATCGTCTCCTCGGCAGCGACACCAATAACTTTGACTGCGTTCGCACATACACATAAAACAAACATTTTTATAAAACAATTTTATAAGTTCGGCTTTACTACAAGCATACAAATCAGTTGCAATATTTGTAGTGTTACAATGGAATACAAGAGTATTCCAAGGATCGAACCCAAAAGAGATGGTGATTGAGCAATAAATAGCATACACGATGGAGTCTAAACGGCTACTGATATGATTTTATAGTACGGCAAACCATAACAAGAAATTTCTACAAGAAAATTAAATATGCTAGCCTAGGGACTGAATTGCAAAGAGCATGAAACTAAGAAATTAACCAAATAAATGACTAGCGGTGGTTGGTCGATTTTGATGTGGTTCGCCGATCCTCGAACAAGGTACTTAAATTGCTTAAATTGCTTAAATAACTAAGTGGCTCCATTTTATTTTGATCTCAATATTACCGACTAACACGAATTAATCTAATTTATCTCTCGATCTCACCGGTCAATACAGGACTAGTGAACAGGTGCACAACAAGATTACCTCTCAATCCCACTTGCCTAGATATTCCCTTAGGGGAATCATGTTGGATCTAGTGCCCCGAGTGTAGTATATTCGTTTGTAAACTTGTAATTTTTCTGAACCTGTTGATTAATAAAATTAGGCATAATGACAAAACTAGCCCCTAACGTTTGGGTGTTGGGTCTCTTTGTCCCTTAAGGGTTTTTTAGAGCACTTTCATACATAACCTTGTTTTTTGATCAAATTGCTCATTTTTTAACGATCTTGCTAACATGGTCATTAAGGGACTAACGATGCTGACGTGGAAATTTTTTTTCCACCTAGGCGTCACACGTATGTAGATGCGAACATGGCATAAGACAAAATAATGGCACGTCAACAAATGAATTTAAACTTAAAAATAATTAAAATTAAAAAAAAACATTTAAAACCCCTAACTAACACACACATGGGAAAATAAAAAGAAATTAGCAACTCCTAAATGAAGAACCCTAAATCTCAAATCCTCTCCCTCTCCGTTGAAATTCTTTAAAAATTGAAGCTTGAAATTTAGTGGGTTTGTAAAAGAATCGAAAATATTATTTGAAAAAAAGTGATTGGAAGCCATCAATGGAGAAGTTGTTTTATTCGAAGCTAGTTTCATCATCAAGAGGGGAGGTCATTTATGATGAAGAGAAACGAAGAAGTTTTTGTAACAAGTTAGCTCTTAGAGAGACATCGTGGAGCAATTTAAACCCAGGCATAAGGTATTATGGTTGCTCAGATTTTCGGGTAAGTATATATTTAGCTAATTTGTTTTAGGGTTCATAAGAAATTGGGAATTATTATTATTGTGTCAGCTGGACTAATTTGGTGCTACAATTCATCATAACATTAGAATTAGGATTGGGGTAGTCACTGTATATTTAGCCGATTTGCTTTAGGGTTCATAAGAAATTGTGTTATTTTTATTATTTTTAAATTGGATATTAATGAAACATTTCTTTCCCATGCATGAAATGTATTCGGGTAAGCATATTTAGCGGATTTGTTTTAGGGTTCATAAGAAATTGAGGATTTTTTTTATTTTTTATTTTTTTAATTGGATATTGATGAAACATTTATTTCCCATGCGTGACTATTAGAGTAGTCACTGTATATGAACTCAATTGTGGATATTTTATTTTTCTTAAATGGCATTACTAGATTACGGAGTTGGCAAGTATGACATTGGAACTGCATTCGGTCATTTTGGGATAGGTGTTGAGGATGTAAGCTCAAACATTGGCCTCTATGAATTATGTTAGGTTTTCCATTTTTAACAAAATGACTGTTCTTGTATTTTGAAAATGTTGGGTAAATCTGAAATGGGGATGTAGAAATTGTGTCATCTTACAATTTTGTATGTAGAAAGACGGATGAATTTCTCATGGAATTATGATATGTGTAAAAGAGTAGTTGAGTTTTTCTACATATAAAAAATTATATATGGGTAAATTTTATTTTTTTAATTATTATGTCGGCTGGACTAAATTGGGCTGTAGAGTTTATATAAAAAAAATCGATTTTTTGTGTGAAATGTAGGTTGGTGGATGCGAATTTTTTAAGTGGTATGATGATAATATAACACCCCCTAACCGGAGTTTGCCGCCGGAATAGGGTTACGGAGTATTACCGGAGTTTACAAATTAATTATCAGACATTTCATTTCATCTAGCATTCATATTAAAAACCAATCAAAACCAATTTGTCGCCGTATGAATGAAAATAAGTCATTTTACAAGCCACATTTCTCACCCAATTTGTTACAAACCTAACCCCACCTATTCACAAATCAATAAGTGGCTAATCTCAACAATTTACATATAAACCAACATTAAACAAAATACCTACACATGCCATTATGACTAAAATTAAAACATTCAAAAATACTGATAGAATCGATGGATAGTGTGATATATCTCTGGCAAGCTTCCAACCTAATCGAGCTTCTGATAATCTAAAAAGTAAAGGAAAACAATTACATAATCAATGAATGCTTAGTAGGCTCGTATAAACTTTAATCATATCAATTCATTTTAAATAATAAATTTATACATATCCAGAATAATCTAGTATTGATACCCGAATATTCATAAAGTATATTCAACAACTTTAACAATTCCAAATTTCTAAATTTTCATTTGCATTTCTTTACTTTCCTCACTTATTCCATATGCATAACTCACCAGGCATAAACATACCATACGACCATAACCACAAGCTAATGCATTTGAACATAGCCCTTTTTAAAATTAATCACATGATAAACCATTTCATTAGAAATTGCATAACTTAAAACTTACCACTCTTTCATGAGTACAAGTATATTTTCATTTGAGCACTTACCCTTTCAACGCATCATATAAATAAACATATTACCATTTAACTAGTAGCTTGGCACTTGCCTAAGCATCAACAACAACATTTGTTAGCATGCTTGAATATATTTCATATAAATTCAACATTGATAAACTTATTTTATCAACATATCACACTTGAGTTTATTACTAATCACAATTTCAATCGATGAATACACTTATTTCAGATCAACACCAATAATAACCTTAAGTCTTCAAATATTAATTTCATATGTCACTTATCAGATCTTACCGAATCGGGGAACGGCTTACGGATATGAGTACATCGTATTCAGAATCCTGAAGGCTGCACAGAAGCACATAAGTGCTAAACAGAAACCCATAAGGGTTGAACGGAAGCTCGTAAAAGCTGAACGGAAACCCATAAGGGTTAAACTGAAGCTCAAAAGAGCTGAACAGAAACCTACAAGGGTTAAATTGAAGTTCAAAAGAGCTGAACAGAAACCCATAAAGGTTAAACTGAAATTTATGTGAGTTAACAGAAGCTCATGAGAGTTAAACGGAAAGTAAACACGAAAGTTCGCAACAAATGCTGAACCTCGGTTTATATGGGTAATTTGTCATCAATTCATCCTTTGCATTTACCGTCAATTCATCCTTTGACCACAGAACGATTATACTCAGTCCCGTGTTCCACTTTAACCGAATATTCTTTTCAATTCATAATTTAACAATATTTCATTTTTAAACAATATGCTAAATACATAATAATTTAACATTCCATTTTTCAACAATATATTAAATACGTAACATCATTCTTCAATTCAATATAATTATTAAACTTTAACCACACGAACTTACTTGAATTGAATTATAATAATTGCAAGAGTTTAGAGACTATTCCGCTATTTTTCTTTTTTCACGAGTATCTACGAAATCTTAATTCTAAAATATAAAATTACTCATTAATTAGCATATATTTCAGTTCCAATTCATTTCAAAATTTATACCCTTCAATTTTTTAATTTACACAATTACCCCAGCTTTTACAACATTTATAATTTAGTCCCTTAACTACTTAATCTATCAAATCAACTAATTTTTCTCAATTAATAATTTATGAAAATATTCTAGGCTATCATACAACCCTTAATAAAATATAAATTTAATACCAAACCCTAATATTTTAACCATTTTCACAATTTGATCCTAACATCAATATTTAACAAAATCACTTTATAATATCATCATACGACAAAATTAAAGCTCTAAACCCACTTGATATTAATAATTTCTTTCAATATATTAATTTAGACAATAAAAAATTCATTTCATGCAATTTGGTTATTTTTACATTTTTACAAAATTGCCCTTTAAAATTTTACTTTTATTCAATTTAGTCATTGAGCCTAAAACATGCAAATTGACCATTTTTAATGTAAACTGATGCTAGATGAATATTCATATATTTTCCTCCTCCTCTTCATTCCACATCCTTAATGTATATAACATGCTTATATGTAATATTATCTATAATTCCACTATTTGCTTATATGTTCACATCAAAGCTGTCCACTTGAGTCATAGTCACTAAATTATTTATATCTTGAGCTACAGAATTCTAAATTAAGATCCTCTTAATGTTTTTGAAACTAGACTAAAATATATTTCTACCATAAAATTTTTAGAATTTATAGTTTAGCCAATAAGTACAGTAAAATCTTCAAATTTATCCCTGTTCCGCTATTTGACAGCTTCGACCTTTCTTTACTAAAAATTAATTATCTCTTAATACGGGGGTTGGATGATGTTTATGTTTGTTTATATTGCAAATAGACTCATAATTTAAACATATAACCACTAATTATTTTTTTACAATTTTTGATAATTTTCCAAAGCCAGAACAGAGGAACCCGAAATTAATCTACCTTGTGTCACAAAAATTCATATATCTCATAATATGAAACTTTTTTGCTTACACCGTTTCTTATATATAAAACTAGACTCAATAGGATTTAATTTAGTACTTTAATTAACCTTTAATTCAATTTATACAATTTTTGGTGAATTTTCAAAGTCAAACTACTACTGCTATCCAAAACTGTTTTGGTGCAAAATGTTGATAACTAAGTTTACAACACCCTTCTGTCCTTTCTCTACACTATTTCCCATCACTTTCTCTTATTTCCCTTCACTAACATATCAAGAACATAGAACCTTATATAAGAAAACTCTACTTTAACATCATTTTCATGCTTTTTCAATAATATCAAACTTAAAAATATATTGAAATCTTGATGTTCTTACCTTGTTCTATTAATTTCAATCTTTAACTTGATTTTCTCTCTCCTCAAGCTTCTATTTCTTGAATCTAACTTGATATTCTAGCTCCCCATAGTCTCCTTATTATTTTTCTCTCTTGGTAGCTATGGAAATTCTTTTGATTTCTAAGTGAAAATGGTAAATTTTTAGTAAAAGGACCAAATTATAAAGAAAAGAAAATTTATTTCTTCTCTTCTCTTCTCATGTGGGTGCATGGAAAGATGAAGAGAATTCTTCATCTTTCTTTCTTTATATACTAAATAAAATAATAATAAAATATCTCATTAAATATTAATAAAATAATATATATCTAATTAAATAATTATAAAATATCATCGAAATATCTCTAATATCATCATTGCCTTCTAGAGTTCTTTCTCTTTCTAATTGACCATTTTGCCCTTTATGATTTTTTAAAATTTCATCCTTGAGTCATCACTTAATTTGGTAAAATTACGATTTAGTCCCTCATAATTCATCACCTATTCAATTTGGTCCTAATTCATCCATTTTCCTTATTTTCTAAATCATTCCACCCTTAAAATATTTGCACTATTGGTCATTCAACTTTTTCATATTTACACTTTAACCTCTCAATTTTTTAGTATTTACTATTGGGCAACAAAACTTTTCTTACTTTTGTGATTTAGTCCTTTCTTGAATTAATATATCATAATATACTTCCCAATGTTGACATAACTCAAAATTTCTCATTTTGTCACTTTATTTCCTTACTTTACTATAACAAGGATAATATCTTACGTTCTTACTGTAGTAATTTTCGAGGTATTACAAATAAGGTCTGTAATAGAGCGAATGAAGTAATACGTGAATTACGTAATAGCAAAATAAAACTTGCAAAAGAGAATACGTGATTTAGGAAGCAAATAATGAAGTGTGGAAGTGGTGAGATGTTTGAGAGTGGCAGTAGAAGCAGGAATGTTGAGATGTTTGAAAGTGGCAGTGTGCAAAATATGGGCAAGGACAACTAAACAAAAGAGGTGAATCATGATGTTGTGGATAACACTGAATTAAACACAAATATTAAGAGCTTGAAACAAAAATGTAAATCACTCAAGAAAGAGTAAGAATTTTATAAGGAAATGTTTCTTTGTAGTGTATTGCTTATCTTATTTGTCACATTATTTAGGAATGTTATAATTTGACCCATTTATATGCACTAAATGTTTGGGGATTGCAAACAATTTTAATGTTTTTTTAGGCTTTGGTAGCCTTAAGGGAACCATTTTAATGTTGTGGATTATTGTTGGATTTTTAGTTATTTGATGAACAGTCTATCCATAATATGGATGATAGTGTTACATGAAGAAAACCATTGTCTTCTAAGATGGTTTTGGGCAGTTCCATTTTGATTTTTATTGGATTAAAACCATTAGATTAAAATTTCTCTCTATAATTGATTTTTTTTATTGGATTTGGTAATTCCATTATGTTTTTGTTTTTATTTCAGTTTCACGTATTTGAGTAGCTTAACTAAAACTAGCAAGCAAGGCTGACATTAGTATAAAAATATTCCCCCACGAAACAAAATATAATACACTTGTCAATTTCATGTTCACTCTTTTCATATGTGGGGCTTCACTAATTTCATGTTAACAAATCTACTATAGCAGTAATGGTATACATCTTTCAACAAATCATTTCAAAAAACAAACAAAATATGTTATACTAACAAAATGATCCTATAATCGTAAGATGTTAACCAACCATTTCAACAAATCATTTCAAAAAAAAAAACAAAATATGTTATGCTAACAAAATGATCCTATAACAGTAAGATGTTAAAAACCATTTGAACAAATCATTTCAAAAAACAAACAAAATATGTTAACCATCTCAATTTATTTCTTTATCTTCTTTGCTTTAATGGATTCTTGTGTGTTGATAGGTTTCTGATATGCCATCTTTTTTGGCTTCTAGTTCTCATACTCGTACCAGACTGAGAAAAAAATTAGAACCCCAAATTAGATTTAAATAATTTGGAATTGACATTAAAAAGTGTTTACGATATACCTGTGATCTAGTTGTGTTAGGCTGAATGGTGTTTTGTTATTCTTTTTTTGGCTTCTAGTTCGTGTACTCGTACTAGGCTAAGACCAAAAAAATCAGAACCCCAAGTTAGATTAAAATATTTTTGAATTGACATTAAAATAGTGTATACGATATACCTATGATCCAGTTGTATTAAGCTAAATGCATGGTGTTATGTTGTTATTTTTTGGGCTTCTAGTTCTTGTACTCGTACTAGAATAAGACAAAAAAAAATGAGAACTCAAATTAGATTTTAATATTTTGGTATTGACAATGAAAAAGTGTTTACGATATACATGTGTTCCCATTATGTTAGATTGAATGCATGATTTTTTGTTGTAACCCTCATCACTACATTTCCTGCATCTAATAATTAGACCATCCCTACTGAGTTATCTAGGCTTCACTTTTTTTGATTCATTTCTTGCTTTCCTTCTATTCTTCTTTGGCCTACCAGGCATTGTTTTCTCAACTGGTGAAAGCACTGGCTAAATACTAGATTTAGTCTATTCATGTGACCCATTTATGGGTTGCAAAGCATATTCATATGATTTCAAATATGTGTCCTTGTGGTAGTACCTATGTAATTAGTCATCAGATCTTGTTTAATATGTCATATAGCATAGCAGGCATGGGGACAAGGGATCTAAGATAATTGTTAACTTTGACAACTACAGGTTTTATGCTTTACATTTACTACGTACTATTTTCTGCATTTATTAACTTCACACCCATTTTCCCCATTTCAAATCATCTTTCAATCAACACCTTCGTTCTTGCTGTCATCGAATTTCTTCTTTATTAGTGCACCAAAATTTTATTTCCACGAACTGCATTGTTTCCTCTTAGCCACTATTCTGGTCATCATATTAACTCTAATTTCCT
Organism: Gossypium longicalyx; assembly: GCA_025698465.1. NCBI lineage: Eukaryota > Viridiplantae > Streptophyta > Magnoliopsida > Malvales > Malvaceae > Gossypium > Gossypium longicalyx. The sequence continues at coordinate 72,961,680 of CM046998.1, read as the reverse complement.
CCAACATGGTTATTATGCTCTTAAATATAGACTCCACGATGCTGGAGTTAAATGTTTCACAGAGGTTATTACCTATAATATCTAACACCGAGTGTAACCCCTGAAAGGCCTTGGTTCAAGCTTTCGAATTCTTAGAGAACAACTCCTTTGCAACACCTTCATCAAGCTTATACAAGTCTTCTTTGTTTTGTTCCCACTCCCTCTCTATTATAGACTTCACAACTTTCCAAAAAAAAATTCAAATGTCTTTGTTTACTAGACTAGTTTGATAATACATGCCTAGCATAATTTTTATGTTCTACTCTAGGCAAAATGTCATTAATGGCTATCTCGAGACCTTACACATTAATTTACAAAACATAAGTAAATCATCAGTAATAATTAATAGTATTAGTAATAAATAAATACAAAATAAATGTTTACGTTTTGTTGGTCACTAATGATGGTATACCCAAAACCATCTTCCATTCCTAAGTTTGCACCAATAAACTAAGAAACCATACCCATGAATCAATGCATTCCCCCTTAATAATAGCCCAGGCAACTCGGTACATCTAATTGTTTCCATCTCTCTGAACAGCAGCCAACAGCTACCAACAGCTCACCCTTAAATGAACCTTTTAAAAAGAAACCATCCAAACCTAGTATAGGTTTGTACCCTTCTTTTCAACCTCTTTTCAGTGCTTCAAAACAGACATAAAACCTCTTGAAATGTGGTGGAGATTTAGGTGTGACTCTATTCATTGTCATCTTTATAGTACTTCCAGGATTCTTTAATCTTAACTCGTCAACATAATCCCACAGCATAGCAAATTCCTATACAAAGTTTTCTGTCAACTTATCCTTTACCATTTTCTTGGCCCTTCTACACCTTGTCATATTAACATTGACATACATTTCTGAAGCTACCCTTCTTTGTATCTCTATTAGCTTCATTTTTGGGTGGTCCCCAATAGTAGCTTCAAAATGTTCTGTAATAACTTTTACATTAACCATTTTGTTTCTAAAATTGACACAACAGTTGTGCTCATCATGAAAACTTTTCACCTACATGCATCTGGCCATGTTATTGTAACTTGCAAATATTCCCCATTTACACTTTTTTGATGCAATGCATAAAACTCTAACCCTATTTGGTTCATTCATGATTATCTTAAGTTCCCTTCTACAACACATTGAGTACCTACGAATTACAGATTCGAATTGCTCACCATCTTTAAAAAACATCTCAATACAGAAGTGTGGACTTGCTGAGTTTGGATTGTATGTGGTGAACCTACTTCTTCTTCTACAAACATCAGTATTGTCATCGTCTTCTGACCCAAGTATGCTCCTATTATCATTACTATCGAAATATTCAGTTTCATTTCCATCTTCTTCCCTACCAACACTATCATTTAGTCCTTTACCATTGACTTTTTCAGGGACCTCAGGCTCAAACTACTCTTCGGAGCTTTCACTTTCAGTCTCATCAAGTATTATTTCCTTACCTTTCCCACTAGTTTTCCCCTCCACTTCCTTCACCTTTTGCCTAGCTTCTTGAAACTTCTCATCATCATCACCATTTGATAAATAGATAACCTTCATCAAATAAGCATTCTTATCCTCTGAATCACTATCACTTTCATCCCTAACCGCCTCCTCACCACCTCCATCACTTTCACCCCCTTCATTGATAGCAACATCATCACCCTCACCACCTAAACCTTCAGCAACCTCACCACCCTCCTCAATACCCTGACCCTCAGCACCCTCACCACATTTACTTCCAGCAACCTTACCAATTTCACCATCACCACCTCCATCAACTTCACTGCCAACAACCCCACCACCCTCACCCTCACTCTTACCACATTTACTGCCAATAACCTCACCACCCTCACCACCTTTATTACCATTACCACCAAATTGTAAACATGCTACAGCTAACATCGATTCATTATCCACAAAAACAACAGTGTCAATCTCATACTCTACATATAAGTCTATCTTCTTATGCTTAACCTAGTAATTTATCATGTCAATAATGCCACTATCATTCCACACGACCTTAAGGTTATCCTGCAAATTCCTACTGACAGGTACATGGAAATAAAATAGTTGCCCTATATTAAACCCTAACCTATCTTTAACTATTTTACACAATTCAAAATACGGTATCGTATCTGGATCCTCTATAAGCTTCACCATCTCACCACCTAAATACCTAACATGGGGATCACGTACAAATTTACCCCCAACATGCAAGTTGATGTATTATTCCTCCTCTACAAACATCTGCAGTTTAAAGAAAAAAAACATAAGCATAATAACAAACAATGTGCAGCCAAAAAAAGTATATACAAACAAATAATATAAATCATAAACAATTCATATAAAGTTAAATGATTTAATAATTATATATATGTCATAACAACATAGCAATAAAACATGGAGGGACCACTTCCATTTCTCGTACAATGAAAAATCTAAAATTATTGCCCTCACCAAAAGTTATTACTAAGTTCACAGAAAATCCAAAATTATTACCCCCCACCAAAGTTATCAGCAACAGCGAACAAAAACATCAACCTACAGACATATTAAACATAAAGCTTCTTCTTTGAAAAGGACATGTTAAAGGCTACATAGTGGAGGTTATGATTTATGACAGTGCTATTAAACTTAGAGTTACAAAGGATGGTAGGGAAATAATTTGTGAAGGAATAAGGCATATTTGCCAAATAAATCAGCAAAGTCCTTGGAAAATTGTTTGTACCAAGGATGCAGAACTCAATGAAACTATGAGTTAACATTGCAAATACTGAACCTGCAAAAGATGGGATCTCTAGTTTGGCAAAGCATGCAGAAAAAATTCTTAGCAAAAGAATTGCATATAGAATTCAATTTAAATTAAAAAAAATACAAATTATCTATTCTTAAACCAACAAGAAGTAGTAGTCTTTTTTATTAGCTCAACAAAACTATAGTTATATTGGTAAATTGAGTATAAATTGATGGCAATTATGAAGGCTCAAATACTCTTCAATTAATTACCTCTCCAAATTTGTAGTAATAATAGGAAAAAAGAACACGATATAATATAGGTTCTTAAATTCTTAAAATTATTGGAGAACATATTACATGGCTAAGCCATTCAATTATATACCATTATAATAACTAAATTTTGGAAAAAAATAATAATAATTCAACTCCTCCAATTGCCAGTTAATGATAATTAAAAATCATAGAAAGACATAATATTTGAACAAATAAAGAAACTAGTACAGGACTAGGTTTTCATTTATTTAATTTTCCCCAAGACATTAGGCCATTCCTAGTGGATTTATCCTTAAAGTTCTGCCGATAGTGCAGACAAAACTGCCTTTATGCACCAAGCTCAGGCCTCACTACCTAAACATGGAGAGGCCCATAATTTAAGCTCAATTTAAATTCCTAGAATCTTTTCAATTAATAAATAAAATTATTTTTAGTGATATTACTTTTACATTCCATGATAATTTCAACCAGCAACACAAAGCAAAATGATGGAATTCAAAATCTGGCAAAGAGGATATATCTATGTTCAAACCTAAAGGATTCAAATATTTTCAAACTTCAAAGTTTTATTGCTTTTCCTTCTCCCTCTCTCTCTCACTTCTCTCTCATTTCAAAGATGTTTATTGTTTCATATTAAACATATTAGCTCAAGGGGAATCTTCCTTTAGTCAGTCCTCAATGTACAAAAAGACAATAGACAAACAAGTTTATTGGAGGGGAAAGCTTACATAATCTAATTTATCGAAGGAAATCTTCCTTTAGACAGATTTATTTAACTCCAAATACATGAAAAAGTTGCAGTAAAGAAAAAAACAAAAGCAAATCCCAACAAATACAAAAAGAAACAATCATACAAAACAAAGCATTAAAATGAAGAACAGTTTATTTGTTTGTGCATTTTCTTCTCTGTGATTTGGAGCATGAACCTTCACCAATCTTCACTGCAAAAGAGCCAAGAGAAAAAAACGTTATAAATGAACCCTAAACCCGAAATTCCCTAAAATCAACAATCTCATAACCCAAAAATCCCTAAAAATCCCCAAAATTTTGAAACCTAAACCAAAATCTCCAAACCTAAGAACCCTAAACATTAACCGAAATAACATATATAATAGTTTGAAAGTGAAAATTATAAAAAACATACCCCAAATTTTTTCCTTTCTCGAGTTAGGGTTCTAATATTTTGTTTTGATTAACTAATTCAAAAGTTAGGGTTCAGTTTTTTTGTTGTAATCGATCAGGCTTCTCTTTTCTAGTTAGTGTTTAACTTGTTTTAATTGTTTTAATTGTGAGTAAACCCAAAAAATTTTCTAAATATTTTTTAATTTAATTATTTTTTAAGTTTAAATTCATTTGCTGATGTGGCATTATTTTGTCTTATATGCCATGTCAGCATCTATATACATGTGGCGCCTAGGTGGAAAAAATCCATGTCAGTGCTGTTAGTTCTTTAACGGCTACGTAAGCAAGACCAAAAACAAAGGTTATTATGAAAGTGCTCCAAAAAAAACCTTAAGGGCCAAAGTGACCCAACACCCAAACATTAGGGGCTAATTTTGTCATTATGCCATAAAATTATTCATGAATTATACTTTGTATTATTATCCTCACATGGTTTTTGCACGTAAAGCAAAATAGAAGTAAATGTTACTCATTGGTTGTCTAAATGTTTAACTAATACTAAGCGGTATCACGTGGCTAGATCATAGTATAGAAAGACAACTTGTATTAGTAAACGAACCTAAACATGTCCATAGTATAATCAGAAATGAACAAACCGATTAAAAGACTAATATGTCGTCTATCAAATCCAATTGGGGAGATGTCTTGTCTTAGGCATCAGAGCTGATGACTCTCAGAAGATAGAGACATAAATATGACTGGCTGGACTGACAGTACATCGAATAGAGCACCAGCAGAATAGATCTTGAATCCGTTTATGGATTTATTCACTTGTGACGTTCATAGTGTGGCATACCTAAAATTTGAAAGGATTACGGACTATGTATGCATGACTTGTACTCTTTGATGTAAATAAAAGCCTGAGTTCAAATAGATAAGAACCAAAAACTGGTGCGTTGGGTGTACGACTTTTGTAGCATGTAGCGTCATTCACAAAAATGGAATTCATAGCCCAAAACATGGGTAAATGATATTCTCTCATTGGCATTAAATGGTTGATATAAAGTAAACGTGGCCATGGGTTGTCTGTCTTTGTGATGGATGACTTGATCACTATTTGATAGTGATTGACTTTTCATAAAGGAAGATGTAATAGTTACCATGAGATAAAATATGATTATCTTGGAAGAACGAATATTATCCCAAAGAGATTAAGGATATCCTATGAGGGCAACACATTTATAACAATGTCATTGGACAGTTACTAAATAGTTACTTTTGTAATGGTATGTCATTGGGGGGAGCTTGGTCACAAGACTATAGTGGAATGAATTCATGACTAAATGAGTTTATAATTAATAGGCGAAAAGCAAGAACTTAATTATAAATCATTTGAGCCTCAACTACATATGTCCAATCAGTCCTTCCACTAGCTCGTTCAAACTAGAAATGAATTGCGTGTTTGAATAAAAATGAACAGAATTAATAGAAAAAGAAAAATGGGAAACATTTAGGAATGGCTATGGTTTTCTCCTAAATAGAGAAATGGAATCATTTGGAAATGAATATAGGTTTCTAAAAATGAAAATGGAAATGAAAATAAAAATGAAAACTTGCAATCTTATATAAGATTACTTAAAAAATGATGGAATGATGAGTTTATGTTTTCGGGATTGTTTTGAAGCCCGAAAATAAAAATAAATCATTTAGCCATAGTGAACATTAGAGGTATGCATGGGTCGGGCCGGGTCGGGTTCGGGCCGGGTCGGGTTCGGGCCGGGTCGGGTTCGGGCCGGGCCGGGTTCAATTAAAAATTCAGGCTCATTTGCTAGGCTCGGGCCCGACCCGGCCCAAAAAGTAGGCCTAAAATTTTGCCCAAGTTCGACCCGGATAAAAATGCTAAAACCTGGGCCCGACCCGACCCGCCCATATTAATTTTTATATTATTTTTATATAATTTTAAAATATATATAATACATAAAAAATACTAAAAATATCAAAATAAATATTTCCCAGCAAATTGAAAATAAATTTTAAAAAATATGTATACTTAAATAACACTAAGATAGATGCAACTTAACAAGCAAATGTCCCTAAAATAATAACAAAATTAACAAATGTCTTTAAAATAATAACAAAATTAACAATAAAATAAGTTTTGTACAATATCCAAATAATAACAACAAAATAGTAGCAACATAATAGTAAAATGATAGCAAAATAGGGAGAAAACAACAAGAAAATAATATTAACAAAAAGCAGTTTCTTTTGTCTTTTGGTAAATTCGGGCTGGGCTAGCTCAGGCCAAAAATGTCTTACCCGAGGCCCAACTCATTTTTTAAATGGGCCTTATTTTTTTGTCCAAGCCTATTTTTCGGGCCTATATTTTTGCCCAAACCCTCTCACATTTCGGGCCGGGACGTGTGGCCAGACCCATGAGCAGGTCTAGTGAACATGTTGAGTTGTGACATATTGAACGAATTTTCTTAAAATTTTACCGCAATAAAATTGTCAAAATTTTATCGAGAGTAAAATTGTCAAAATTTTATTAAGATAAAATTGAGTTGAGAAAATTATTTAATATGTGGATATTAAAGTTTATTTTGGAAAAATAGAAAAAACTAAATCGAGTTGGATCATATTATAAAGTATTGGGTCCAAAAGGTTTAGTAAGTACTCATAATTGGACTCGATGTGAGAGAGGCCCAAAACCCTTAATGTAAGGAGGTGGGGCAAAACCCTAGTATCATTAACTAGGGTTGTTGCCCCCTATATCCTAGATAAACTAGGATTTTCTAGTGGAAAGAAACTTTTACAACTCTACAAGGGTTTTACCTTCTCTTCCTATATATAGATGACACTAGTAGAACTATTAACATAACTTTTGAAAGATTGTTATTTTGCTGAAAAATAGAGAGAATTTATTATCAACTTATAAACATATTTTTTCAGAATAACAATTTTACTGGTTTCTATTAAAGAAGAAAGAATTTTCGTTCTCACCCTAAAAGGAGAGAACTTTTTCTAGTTCTATGTTTCGATTCAATTGGTTCCAGCCCACACTCGAAGCAGTTCATGGTACGAGAATAGCGAAGAAGATCATTTGGTTGAAAGCCAGAAAACATCAAGGACACGCTTATCCAAAAACGCACGTACGAATTCAGTTAAGGTTTATTGCTATAAATATCAAATCGGGTCCATTTTTAAAATTTTAATTTTCCGCTATGTAAGAAAACTGTTTTCAAACCAGTTCTTTTTTTAATAATTGGTATCAAATCGCCAAGTTGTGTTATGTTTATGGTGTAAACCGAGGCCAAATCGCTCTCTTCATCTTGTTTAATTAATATTGGATAAGATGTGACATTTTTATAATTATTGGCATATTTAGGGGAATCTATGTGAATGAATGTAATATTATATATAATTATTATTTTTTGCCAAGGTTGTTGTTTTTATGAAACTGACCATATACTATCATCTCCATGTATGATTTTTATTTATAGAATTCTTGTAAGCCGAAAACAAACATAGGACATAAATATAATGTTTTCAAAAAGTAGCTCATAATAAGGAGAAGATGGAGAGATTGCGGTTGAAGACACAAGGAATGTCTTGTGATGAAAAACTATGTATTTTTTTCATTTATTTTCTAGAAATAGAATCATAGAAATCTTGGCTGATAATTTTATTTTATTACTTATCTTTTTATATATCTGTTTAATAATTATTTATAATATAATTATAGCATATATGTTTGGATGTGAAAGAAAGAGAAATAAGCGTGTAGTGTAGTAAAAAGGAGCTATTGGCCTTTTTACCCAACTAAACTCCAAAAAATAATATTTATAAGAATGACCCAACTTCAAAAATAATGATGAGAATAATCTAAAATGAACAGTGTCAGGAAGTGCCGACACCCTCCATAGTCGGCACCCAAAGTCAAGCATCCCCTAATCATTAGCTGGTGATTGCATGGGGTTTTAAAAAAAAATTTTGGTGTCGACACTATAATGGTCAACACATGTATGTACTTTTTTTAAAATATGGGTATTTTCCAGTTAAAAAAAGTATTTTTATTAGGTGTTGATGTCTAAGTGGCCGGCATTGGGAAAAAATTTTAAATTTTTTTGATATTTTTTTATGTCGGCACTATAGTGGCCAGCATCCGTGGTAGGAAAAAAAATTAGCGTCGACCTTCTCTCTACCGGCGTCAATGTGATTTTTAAATTTATTTTTTTGTCGACATGCCTTAGTTGTTGGGATTGGTGACTGTTTGGTTTTTCTTTAAGCCTTGGACAATGTGACTCTTAAATCTTCAATTGCATGAGAAAAAAGATTTGAAGAAAATAACACAATATCAATAGTGAAGTTGCACTGAATATTTGAGAAGAAAAAGAAAATGCTTTTGAGTTTAGTTTATGCAGCAAATAAAACAAGAGAAAAAGATGATGAAAAAAAATTGAATAATCAAGGAAACAAGAGAGGAAGAAGAAGATTAAAAAAATGGAGAATTTGACATTTATGGTTTCTAACAGTAAAAAAAAAAGAATAGTATTTGAAATTGCATTAATAAATTTAATAAATGGTTTTTTTTTATGGTTTCAAAGCAAGAAAAAATTCAATGCAATTTTATAATTTCAATAGAAAAAAAAGCTGTATATGAAAAAAAACTCCCCCCCCCCGGCATCTCCATTATCACCTTTCTTAAAATGCATTAATTAATTTTTAATCCACATATATAATTTTTTTCCTAAAAAAAAAAAGTTAATTAGTAGCGTTAAGAATATTGTTTAAGATTTTTAAATTCAATAAAAGAAATTGTAATATATTATTTAGAAATTTTCAAATCATACCATTTAAAAATAATCATGCATTTATATTATATATGATTAAAATACATTTATCAAATTATTAACCATAATTCCTGTTTGTGTTTGTAAAATGAAATATTAGAACCATTTTAAAGGACTAATACAGGGATAAAATATTAATATTTTATATTGTAATGCGTTATTAAAAATTGAAATTAGCATTGATTTTGTTTTATTGAAATTGAATAATCAATTAAAATTACCGAATTTGACAATATTTTTTCCTTGCCGAAATTTGTGATAAATTATGGTTAGAGAGATGATGAAAGAGCTTTACAATTCTTATGCCAATGCACTGCTGGAATTAGCCCTTGGAATATTTATATATTAATTTATATTTGATAAGGAATTTAACATAATTATGGTAACATTTATATATGAATATTTGATTGTTGATTCTTGATATTGGAATTTTGCATCAATCTATATCATTAATATGCAAACATAAACAAGATTTATGGTTAATAATTTCATTATCTCCTTTAACCATATATAATATAATTGCATTATTATTTTTAAATGGTATGATTTGATTTTTTTTTAAATAATATTTTACCATTTTTTTAATGAATTTTAAAATCTTAAATAATATTATTTTAAGGATATTAATTAACTTTTTTAAGGGAAAATATTGCATATGGAGCTTAAAAATTAATTAATGCATTTTAAGAAATGGGATAATGGAGAGGGGAAATTTTTTTCCACATACAGCTTTTGTTTCCTATTTAAACTATAAAATTGCATTAAATTTTTTCTTCCCTTAAAACCGTTAATTAAAATTATTAATGCAATTCCATATACAACTTTCTTTTTTCACTATTCAAACCATAAATGTCAAACTCTCTATTTTCTTTTTAGTGTTGAATTTTTTTTTCATCTTTTTCTCTTATTTTCTTTGCCCACTAATTACTATAATAAGTAAACTAAACTTAAAAAGCATTTTTTCTCAAATATTCAATACTTTTTTCTATTAATATTGTGTTATTTTCTTCAAATATCTTTTCTCATGCAATTAAAGGCTGAGAAGTCGCATTGTCTAAAGTTTGAAGAAGAACCAAATGGTCGCTGATCTTGACAACCAAAGCACGCCGAAAAAATAATTAAAATTCACACTAGTGCCGATGGAGATAAAACTAACAATAAATTTTTTTCCTTGCCACGGGTGCCGGCACAAAAAAAATGGCACCTAATAAAAAAAAATTTTGAATCGGGAAATGCCCATAATTTTTTTTTAAAAAGTATATAAAAATACATACAAGTGCCAGCCATTGCAATACCGACACCAAAACAAATATTTTTAAAAATCTCTATGCAATCAACAGCTAATGATTGAGGAAAGATTGATTTAGGTGCTAGTTATGGGATGTTGACACTGCCCGATATTATTCATTTTAAGTAATTTTAGTCATTATTTTTAAAGTTGAATTATTCTTATAAATATTCGTCTTTTTTGAGTTAATTGAGTAAAAAGTTTGGAGCTATTAATCCTGCCTGCCAACCTGGTTATGGTCCAATGGAGATCCCAACTTTCCTTACTGCAAGTGCAAATGCAAATGCAAATGTTTGGTGGTCGAAAGAGAGATATTTTATATTTTGAAATAAATATGTTGTTTGTATTATAATTAAAGAGAGTGGTTTTGATATTCAACAATGTATGAGATTAGATTAGGTGGTAGTATAATTTGTGTTGTATTTTTATATAGTGGTTGGTAGGAGATAGCAAAAGCTGAAAAGGTAAAGTTAAGGAGAGATGAAAAAGTAGCTTCTATCTTTCCCTTCTTTTTCTTTTAAGCCATAGTCATGGATGGGGTAAATATACTCCGCTCACTGCAATGATTTGGCATAAATGATTGTTAATCCTATATTTTGATATAAATAAAAGATTAAATTTAATTGAATAAGAAAATAAAAATGAGTATATTAAATATACGATTTTTACAATATATAATATTAATAAATGGTATCTTCTCATTAATATTACCTTATTTTATGGTAAATAATTTAATTACAATTCGATAATAATTAATTTTTAATAAAAAAATATAATAATTATCATAAGACAAAATAAATTTATATCGAATTCAAATCAAATTGAATTTTTACCAACCCAATTTTTTAAAGACTTGGAATTTTTTTTCACATTTCTTAACACTCATCTTAAAAAATGTTTCATTTATTTTGGATAAAGTCATTGATTTTGCTTATTTTTGGAAGGATCTCTTCTTTTTATCCCTCCTTTTTTTTTATACATTAAATAAATAATTTATTTATAAGTCTAATTCACCTTATTTACATGTTTTATTCTTTGTTTTTGCTTCAATAAGTGTGGGGTTTGCTTGGAAATGGTTTTGGTTGAAAAAGAAAACTCTCTATTTTAATCAATTATGATGAGTTTGGTGAAAAATATTTAAGAATTTTTTTCTTCTTACTATTTATTATATTATTATCTCATTTTTTCTTAAATTTCTTGAGGTTTTGTGAAGTACTAATTTGTTAATATCGGATTTTAAATACAACAATATTCATATAACCATTTTTTTATAAAATTTAAATATTAAAATTATTAAAAATATATATCCGAATAAAATGACATTTGAATTCATTTGAATCTAGACATCCATCTATCTAGACATAATTTTATAATTTTGGGTTAAAATGCAAAGTTTCCATTGTACTATAGGTGAGTATGAAAATTTTCCACTATACTTTGTTTTCATTGATATTTATCATTATATTTTGAAATTATGAGTAAATTTACTATTCAACTCTTATGTGATTAAATTTTACCATTAAACTTTGAATTTTACTAAATTTGGCCCTCAAATTTGATTTTTTTAAAATTAAATTTTACCACTCAATATTAATTTTGATGATTTGAAAACATAATCTGATAAGAAAAATTCTTTCAAATATTTTATTTTAATAGTTGAAAATAATTTAACTTATAAATATTAAAAATTAGTATTAGATTTTTTATTTAATGAAATAAAAATACATATATTGTAAAAGAAAAAAATTATTTTTATAAAATAATATTTTATTTTCCCTAAAAATAATATTTTATTTTCCCTAAAAATAATATTTTATTTAATTTTAATATTATATTAATTAACTTATAATTGTTAAATATTAAAATAAAATATAAAAAATATTTTTATTAAATTTTGTATTCAAATTGTTTTAATTTAAAATTGAATAGCAAAATTTAATAAAAAAATTAAATTTAGTGGCAAAATTTAACCAAATAAAAGTAAAGCTATAAAATTCAATACAAGGTTAAAGTATAATGATAAATTTATCTCTAGTTCACAAGGAGAATGGCAAATCTCAATTAAAGTGAAGTGTAATGACCATTTTCAATTTCCATTTAAAGTGTAGTGGTAAATATGCATATTAACCCTATAAATTTTAATAAATTTATATTTTTTTATATATTTTTATTTTTATTAGTACTTGCTACGTGTTATAATATTAGACTAACATGTGTCGATATATTATTGCATGGCTATACCAGATCATCACATTCTAATAATGTTACAACATAATTACCACAATATGTGAGACTCTAAGTTCATATACTAGTTAAGTCCCAAAAAAAAATTAGGTACTAATTAAATATAAAAGTGATGAAATTTAGAGGGAACGTATATATTATCTCTGGAAAAATATATATTCATAAAATTACTAAATATTAAATAAAAATCATTATGTACAAATATAAACTAACTCAAGTTAATTATTTATAAATATGTATAAATTTGAATAAAGTTTAAAATCAATGTTTTAAACCATATTAAACCTTAAGGATTATATATATAATATTGTAACTACATATGAAGTTGTTGCAACTCAACCCTCACCCATAAAAACAATATTCATTCTATTCATAAATTAAAGGTATTTATAAATCAAGTTTAAGTATGATATTAATATATTTTATATTGTCTGAGTCCACCTGACTTAAAATATGGGTCTATAATTTTGTCAAAACTTGTCAAATTTATAGATAACTAACCTAAACCCATTTTAAGCATGTTCATATATATTTTTTTATTTTTTGAAAATATATATTATTTTTAATTTAATATTTAATAATTTTATTTTTTTCATATATTAAAACTTTCTATAGGTTAAATTATGTTACTAGTCCTTATACTATGCATAAGTTGTAGATTTAGTTCTTATGTATTAATTTAATCAAAATTAGTCCTTGTGCTTTTCAAATTGGTTAGTTTTAGTCCATATACTATTCAAAATCTGAAATTTTAGTCCCGATCCAAATGGTAGCAGTTAAAATCGGTTGGTTAAATTATGCTATTAATCTTCTATTATGTATGAAATTGTAGATTTAATTCATATTATTCAATTTTTAGTCACTTTTCGAATTTGAAAATTTCAATATTAATGGAAACGATAGTAGTTAAAGCCATTAACTAACTTTTTTGTGAGTAAAATGTGAAAATAGCAAGTTGACATGAAATTATACATGTGGTAATACATTTACCATGTCAGAATTTGAAAATAATAAAAATTAATAAATTTAACAACTATCATTTGATAAGGATTACAATTTTAAAATTAAAAAAATAACAGGACTAAAAATAACAAAAAATTAAAGTATAAGGATTGAATTCACAATTTACACATAAGAGAGGGATCTTATATATATAGACAATTTAATAATTTTTAATGTCTATATTAAAATATTATATATTATTATTAATTTAATTTTTATGAATTAAAAATTAAATTAAAAAACGAGGCGGATTGAATTAATAGAGCAGCTGCGCACTGCAACAAAAGTCTTTACAAATTTAAAATACATTTATTTTTAATATTTTAATTTAACAATTACCTTTTTTTTTTAAATAATATTTTTCTCGAACTCAGGTTGAATAGAATTAAAATTCAATTGATAAAATTTAAATATTAAATAACATAAATTACCTCATTTTAAAAATAGTTTTGGATAAGGAAGAAGTTGAAAGAAGCAGGATGGTACTAAATACCTACACTACAACTGGTATTGGTATTCATCAAGAGAAGTCAATACCAAAAAAGAAAGTGAAGAATGGCAGTTGTCGCTGTTCCATCTACTGCAGAAATGTTTGGATGAGTGTTTCCTTGCTTGACTTGCTCCTCCCTTATCTGTTAAGCAGAGTCTCGTAAACGTTTTTTTACTGAAAACCTTTGCTGTCCTTTTCGTTTATGACGTCTAAAGCTACAGTAATCTGTTGCTTGAAGCCAAAAACTTGTTTCCATTTTCCGTTTCTAACTCAAACCAACACCTTAAAACTGCTTAAATCTCCAACACCCACACCCACACTCTAAACTAAACTGCCAAGTATGGGTACCGTTGGGTTGATCGGCGTGGTGCTATTTTTGGGGGTTTTATGTGCTGAATCGAAATACATGGTTTATAACACTTCAGCTGGAATAGATGCTGGGAAAATCAATGTTCATTTGGTTCCTCACACCCATGATGATGTTGGTTGGTTAAAAACCGTTGATCAGTATTATGTTGGCTCTAACAATTCCATCCAGGTGCCCCCTTTCTCCTTCCACTCTCTATTTCTACGATTCTATCTTAAATTTTCTTTTTATATTTTTCTCTTTCTGTTTCTGTGGGGTTTCCGCCACCAGGGAGCTTGTGTGCAGAATGTGTTGGATTCTTTAGTGCCGGCACTGTTAGCTGACAAAAATCGCAAGTTCATTTATGTTGAGCAGGCAAGAAATCTCGAATTTTGACTGTCTTTATTATAAATTTTTCCTTGAAGCTTAACCTCCAATTTTCGTATTCCTTGTCTAAAACGCTGCATTAAACCTATTTTAAGGTTATGCTGCTTGACTGTACTGGCAAGAGATATGTGGTTGTCATGTTTCATATGTCGTGTTTGCGTTGTAATTGTCTTAATTGATTCATGCAGGCATTTTTTCAGCGATGGTGGAATGATCAGAGTGAGCTAACTCAGAGTATAGTCAAGAAACTTGTCAACTCGGGTCAACTGGAGTTCATGTAATTCGTGACATAAATAAACCCTTTTCCAAACATCCATGGTTGCAACTATGTTGCATGTTTAAAAACTATTCTTTTCTGTCATATCCCGACGAGTTTGTACTTCCACTCATTCTCTTCCTCTGCTTCTGCCAGAAACGGAGGCATGTGCATGCATGATGAGGCAGTACCACATTTCATAGACATGATTGATCAAACAACTCTTGGACATCGATTCCTAAAAGAGGAGTTTGGTGTCACTCCAAGAATTGGATGGCAAATTGATCCTTTTGGACATTCTGCAGTACAGGCTTACTTATTGGGTGCGGAGGTAAGTCTATCTGTAACTACTGCTGCTAGCTTTCGTCTTCAGTTATTGTTACTCACTTTTCAAGCAGCATAGTTTAGATAGAATTATGTTTCTATGTTTGAAGGTGGGATTCGACTCATTTTTCTTTGGCCGCATAGACTACCAAGACAGGATTAAGCGAAAAAAAGAGAAGAGTCTCGAAGTTATTTGGCGGGGTTCTAAGAGCCTGGGCTCATCTGCTCAGGTGAACAGCTTGATTGTTTTGCTTGTATTTGGTGTATGCATGATTTGCTTTTGATATGACATTTTGTACTTCAACTTTATGATTATAGTGTTGCATTTACTGATTTATTGACCTTTCAAATTGTGGCTGCGGATTTATATTAACATTCCATTATTCTTCAGTTATTATTTACTTGAACTTATTTGCGTTGCAGATTTTTGCAGGAGCATTCCCAGAAAATTATGAACCTCCACCAGGTTTCTACTTTGAAGTTAATGCTGATTCCCCTGTTGTTCAAGTAAGCTCAATCTTATTTGTTTAGTCAGTCTGTTGACTCGAGTATGTAATTGGTTCTAGTTAAATATGGTTGCCTCTGTTGCAGGATAATGTCAATTTGTTTGATTACAATGTCCAAGACAGAGTGAATGACTTTGTTGCCGCGGCAATAGCACAGGTAAATGAAGTTAAATTGCAATGTTAGGAATTTTCTATCTTGGTTTCCTTCCCATCTCTTTGTGGAAATTTGGTACTTTATGGAACTCTCTTAAGGTTTTTGCTTTTGCTTCTTGTGTTATTTGGTCTTAATATTTATGGATATCTTTTTTCTTACTAAAATTTTTCCTTTTTCTTTATTCCTTTTTATTAAATATTTTAATGTTGAAATAATAGGTCTAGTTTATGAGGTGGCAAGTGCCTGTTTTAGCAAAGTTCCCGCATTATGTATAATCTTCAAGATTATCATTATAAGTAATAAGTTCAACCTTACTTAGAAGAAGTACCTACCCAAGTATTTGGCTGGACCATTTGTTTTGTTCAATGAAAAGGCTTGTTTCCGCTATAAGAAAGAAGTATCCTGATACTTATCCCTTTAAAACAAAACAGTATTTAATAAAATCTTCCTGATTTACTAGTCTGCCACAGAAAGATTGGTGTGTTCTGAATATATTTGGAAACAATGTTGTCTTTTTACTTCAAGAATTCTATCTTCGATTTAATTGTCCATATCGGTCCTGAAAACGTCTTATTGGCAGGCAAACATAACTAGAACAAACCACATAATGTGGACCATGGGAACAGATTTTAGGTATCAGTATGCACACACTTGGTACCGGAACATGGACAAGCTTATTCATTATGTGAATAAGGTGAGCATCTCTAGTTTCTTTCATTTCTCTGGTGACATTTTTAGCATACTTTACCTGGTTTGTTTTTATCCTCTTTGGATGTCATATTATTAATCCAAACCATTGGTTTTAAGTGGTTTTGAATGACAACTTGTAGGATGGACGTGTCAATGCTCTCTACTCTACTCCATCCATATATACTGATGCTAAATATGCTACAAGTAAATCTTGGCCTCTCAAAATTGAGGACTACTTTCCGTGAGTTAATTTCTTGAGAATCTCTAAATCTTGGTTCTCACACTTTGTATTTTCTAAGAAGTTGGTGTACTTCTTACCAGTTACGCAGATCGTGCAAATGCTTACTGGACAGGATACTTTACAAGTAGACCAGCTTTAAAATTCTATGTTAGAAAAATGAGTGGCTACTATCTGGTACTGTTCTTTGTCCATTTTAATGTGATATAGTTGGTTCAATAATCTTTTTCATTAACGCATATAGTTCATATTTGTGAATATTTAATCAGGCAGCAAGGCAACTTGAATTTTTCAAAGGGAGGAATGATTCTGGGCCAAATACGGACTCACTGGCAGATGCTATGGCTATTGCTCAACATCATGATGCTGTTACAGGTACCGAGAAGCAGCATGTGGCCAATGATTATGCAAAAAGGCTATCAATAGGCTACACAGAGGTGCAGATTTGATTCTTACAATTTTCTTGGATACTCATTTCTTTTCACTTTGGTCTAAAGTTGTATACTTGTTTGTTATCTTTGTAAAGGCTGAGAAGGTTGTTGCATTTTCACTTGCTTGCTTAACTGATTCGAAGTCATCCTTTGGATGTGGCGACCCAACCACCAATTTCCAGCAGGTAATAAGTCATGACTGATGAATTTTAGTTTCACGTGTAACACAGTTGATTTTCAAACTAATCATGATATGAAATTTAGCTAAGTGGCTTTACATGTGAGATGTGTCTTCTTATCCACCTCTTTGATCTTTTCCCAGTGTCCACTTCTGAATATAACTTACTGTCCTGCATCAGAAACTGACCTGTCTCATGGGAAGAACTTGGTAAGAAAGAATTTTCCATGTCATCTGTTGTTTGACCTCATAAATAATTCTTAGATAAATGAATTTTTAGTTCTTTTCATTGACAGATTGTTGTGGTCTACAATTCTTTGGGATGGAAAAGAGAGGATGTAATACGTTTTCCTGTGAGTAGATCCATTTCTCTTTGCCTTGAACTCCTTTTTCTTCTCCTCAAATTAAGGAGCTTGTAGCGTAATATTCTGTTGATACATATTGGCTATTTGTGAAACTTTGTTTTCAGAGATTACTTATATGATATTGCTTCAATCCTTTATTTTTCCTGGAGTACCTTTGTTGGACATATTGAAGTGGACATGGTTGTGATTGTAAGAAAAAAACTTATAACAATTAGATATATCTATGATGGACATGGTTATGAGGATAAGGAAAAAACTCACAAAAATTGAGCATCTCCATGATGGACATTTATGCATATCCAACATTCATCTTTGAACAGCATTGCTTCAAATGTAGGTAATTATATGTCTAAAATCATTCTCTAATATTGCAGCCAGAGTTGTTCTTTGGTGTGCATCTTATTTAATTAGGTGATCAAAGTTGACCACGGAAAATGTTAGTGAGATCTACATTCGTCTATCAGGCTGTGTTGGTGCTAGGAATCACATATGTTTATCTGGTTTGTTGTAGGTTGTTAAGGAAGATGTTACTGTTCATGATTCTGAGGGGAGAAAAATTGAATCACAGCTTGTTCCAATAGTTGATTCCTATGTGGACCTAAGGAAGTATTATGCTAGGGCATATTTAGGTACCAGCCCAGATGATGTACCTAAGTATTGGATTGCATTTATGGTATCTGTACCACCTCTTGGCTTCAGCACTTACACCATCTCTGCCTCTGAAAAGCCAGGTTTACTCATGTAGCTGCTCTACTTATTAAAAATTCTGTTATATAGTTTGACAAGTATGGATTCTATTTCTTTGATTATCAAATGCAAATAAATTGTTGCAATCTGTTGCTGTGTCTGATTTCAGGAGCTGGATCAACCAAATCATCTATATACAAATTTCAGAAGGGTGAGGAACCAGCTATTGAAGTTGGTGAAGGAAATTTAAAGCTTACTATTTCAGCTCCTTCAGGGAAGATCATAAATTATGTCAACAACAGAAACTTGGTGGGTAATACATAATTAGTGTTGCTTATTTGATGCTTTATCTTCCTTGAAGCATATCTTTATGTTGGTGTCGTTTCAACTGTGATTACAAATGAATATAAAAGGTTGTTTCAATTGTCACATCAGTATTGCTGTTTTTGTATGTTGCTTCCTTGCTTTTCTGCAATGGCAGGAGGTGAGAGATATGAGGCTAAAAATCTGCGTGGCTAATGCTTGATTGAAACTTTTGAAGGTTGAGGAATCAGTGGAACAATCATTTAGCTATTACACTGGATATAATGGAGTTAACGACAAAGCACCCCAGGTATCGATATGTAACATTGAAGTTCCTCATGCATTACAAACTAGCATTCTATGTTCTCTTATTGCACTGTTGCCTGCTTGGCAATTAAGTAAAACACTAGGTATCCCTTTGTTGGTTGTTCTCATATAAAAATTTTGGTACTTTTACAAGAACTCTGGGGCATATGTCTTCCGTCCAAATGGCACATACCACATAAAAGCTGAACAGGTCTGTGGTTTTATTCAAAGAAGTTTTTGTTCAAACACATAATTACCTTATCTATAAACTAATACTTCTTGTTGAGTCTCAGGCCTCATTGACTGTTATTCAAGGACCATTGATAAATGAGGTGCATCAGCAGATCAATCCGTGGATATTTCAGGTGTCTTGCCTTGTCTGATGCTTATTTTTTGTTGGTGTAATTTTTTTCCCCTTTAGAATTCTGTTTTCGCCTGAACTAATATTAGATAAAATGTGGCTAAGTAATGCTTTATGCTGGTGGATGAAACTAACCGAATCATGAAGAGTTAGAAGTAGAGCTCTTTCACAATTTTATGATGCTTTCTTCCAATCTAAACAGATATCCTATTCTCGCAGTTTCAGATCTCTTATCTTTGTTAGAGAATGTAGCTTTCTTACTGGCATATGTTTTGCAGACTACTAGACTTTACAAGGAGAAGGAGCATGTTGAAGTTGAGTTCATTGTAAGTTTACCAAATGGCCTGCTCAGCTTTGTGGCTTTATAAAAGTCTTGAGTATTTGACGCTTAGTGATCATTTTTCTTTTTTACTTTCATTTATTTGTTTTTGTATGCATTTTACTTTTATTGTCACCATCTTATGAGAAAAAAAACATGCATGTTGGATTGTATGCAGTAATCGTGTCTGAATCTCAGGTTGGGCCTGTGCCAATTGATGATGGATTTGGAAAAGAAGTAGCAACTCAGATAACAACTTCTCTGGAAAACAGCAAAACATTCTACACTGATTCTAATGGACGTGATTTTATTAAACGGGTATGTTGATTGCATGCTGCAGTTTTAAGCCTTAAATGTTATTGTTTGAATACCATCTTGAGACACAGAATGGTTGTTAGCCTCAAACTTTAGTCCAGATTTGGGTTATGCCTTCATGTTCCAAGATAGATTATGAAAGAAATATCTTATAGTAAGTTATTTGTGTTAATCTAGAATGCAAAGAAACACTTCTTTAAGTTTGCGCTTGTTAACTACTTATTTTTAGCAGTAACAAACTATGGACTTTTAATTCCCTTCCACTCCACCCCATCTTTATTTTTCTTTTGCAGATTCGTGATTTTAGGACAGACTGGGACCTGGAAGTAAACCAACCAGTTGCTGGAAATTATTACCCAGTATGTTCTTTCCATCAGTAACTTTGTTCCAAAAGATAAGTTTATACTTTTAGGGAATTTCTGTTAATGAGAGACTCTATTTTGACATATAGTATTTTTACCCATGCAGATTAATTTAGGAATTTACATTCGTGATAGTAAGAAAGAATTTTCGGTCCTGGTAGATCGATCTCTAGGAGGATCTAGCATAGTGGATGGACAAATAGAGTTGATGCTCCACAGGTTTGCTTTCATCTGTCCTTTACTTGGTTTTCAGTTACTCTTATATTACCTTGACCATAGCACTTGGTGGATATTGAAAATTCCCAAAGGCAATATGTAAAAGGTGTGGGTTTCTATG
Organism: Gossypium longicalyx; assembly: GCA_025698465.1. Classification (NCBI taxonomy): domain Eukaryota; kingdom Viridiplantae; phylum Streptophyta; class Magnoliopsida; order Malvales; family Malvaceae; genus Gossypium; species Gossypium longicalyx. The sequence continues at coordinate 72,940,777 of CM046998.1, read as the reverse complement.
GCATGGCCAAGTGTATAATACTTGCATACCTGATAGTTGGCGAGAATTATGATTTTGGATTTCTATTGCCACGTAGGAGGCTGCTCCTTGATGACTCTAGAGGTGTTGATGAGGCTCTAAATGAAACAGTCTGCGTTCTTGATGATTGCAGAGGACTAGCTGTAAGTAAAAATTATCCAGATCCTGTTTGTGGTAATTGACATTTTCCTTTATCAGTTTGGCTCTAACTTGTCTCTTAAGACCCCTGGTTGATGATGGTTTGCATGATTCTCAAGAGGTTGTTGACAAATAGTTGAAATGAAGTTACTTTCACTTATTGCCGATAACCATGGTTTTTAATCTAGGGGTTAATAACTTGTTCATATGTATAAAATGACTTCAACTTTTGCTTTAACATCTTCAAGTGTAGTTTTGTCTACAAATTGTGCTTTTATTGTCCTAATAATCAGAGCCTGCTTTTTGTTTCACCAAAACACATCCAGGTCCAAGGAAAATATTATTACAGAATTGACCCACTCGGAGAGGGTGCTAAGTGGCGTCGTTCTTTTGGCCAAGAGATATACTCACCCCTCCTCTTAGCATTTGCAGAAGAGGTTGCTTTCTTTTTCCTTTATTTCTGTTTTTCCACATTTATTCTAGTCATGGAGATTTGTTTCTAACTAGCCAATTTGTCTTGGCAGGATGGAGAGAACTGGATGAGTTCTCACACACCCACATTTTCAGCGATTGATGCCTCCTATAGTTTACCTGATAATGTTGCACTTATAACTCTTCAGGTAGATGGTATTTTCATGGACGGGAAAAGCGAAACGCACAATTATCCATTATTTTGTCATACTTGCATTATATTGAGTTTAAGGCAAAGGAGCATTCTGCAAAAGTCTATAGTGGTGTGGTAAATTATGACATGCAAGTTGCTTGCATTCCCCTTTCCTTTCTAACTTATATTTCTGTTCTATACAGGAGCTTGATGATGGAAAAGTCCTCCTTAGGTTGGCACATTTATACGAGGTTAGCCTTTTACTCTTCACTTAATTCCATCTTGTACATGCTTTGAGAAAACTTTTACTCTTAAATCTCAAAGGAAATAGGAATGTGTTATGCGTCTTGGCGTAGGATCTAGTCACAGGTCTAGACGAGAAAGAATTCTTGCTTCGACTTATGGTTACTCAAAAGGCAGATTCGACCTTGACTGAACCCCCTTCCCAAACTAATGTTTGTGATAAAAATAAATTGCTTACTTTATTTTATATTGGCATCCTTTTTATAGGCTGTTAATTACAAAGGGAAAGTCCTAATCTAATTCTTAATTTAAAGTCCTAGTAGAATTCCTAATTTAAAGTCCTAATAGAATTCCTAATTTAAAGTTTATAAAACTTAGTAAAACTAAGACTCCTAAAGAAATTAAATAAATGTAAAAATCTAATTACTATTCCTTCTTTGATATTGTTTTCCATTGAAAACATCTATATCATTACTCCCCCTCTCGGAGTTGAGCTTGTCCTCAAGCTCAAATTCAAGATAAGCTGCTCGAAAACTATCAATTGGTTCCCAAGTAGCATCTTCTTGAGGACATCCTGCCCATTGCACTAATAGTTCCCGTCGACTTCGATTAAGCCTGGTATTAATAATAGCTTGTGGAGTAGGTAAGGCCTTGCTATCATATACTAAGGGCAAGTCTCCTACCGCATCTGGTTGAGGTCCTTTGTATTCTTTGAGGAAAGAAACATGGAATACATCATGTATTCTGCTGCCTATAGGTAATTCAAGTTGATAGGCCACTGTTCCTATTTTGTTTAAGACCTTACAAGGACTAAAATATTTTGGCAACAACTTGTGATGCTTCTGTTTAGTTATCGTCAATTGTCGGTATTGTTGAAGCCGTAACCAAACCCAATCCCCGACTTTAAAATTCAACTTTCTGTGCCCCAAATCATAAGTGTTCTTCATTCGTTGCTGAGCTTGCAAGAGTCTATCCCGAGCATTTTGTAAAAGTGCATCACTATCTTGTAGAGCCTTATCCACAACTTCAATCCTTGTAGAACCAGCTGAATAGGAGAGAAGTTGAGGTGGATCCCTACCGTATACTAATTGGAAAGGGGTGGCCCTTAGGGCAGTGAGATATGAGGTGTTGTAGCAATATTTAGCCCATAACCCAATCGACCCACTGTCGTGGACGATCACTAGAGAGGCATCGTAGGTACATTTTTGTTGTTCGGTTAACTACCTCTGTTTGACCATCAGATTGGGGATGGTATGCTGAAGAAAAAGCGAGCTTAGAACCACTTTGACGAAATAATTCCTTCCAAAACAGGTTGAGGAAAACTTTATCACGGTTCGAAACTATGGATTTTGGCAAGCCATGAAGTTGGAATACCTCTGCAAAGAAGACAGTAGCAACAGATATAGTAGTAAACGGATGGGACAAGGGTAAAAAATGAGCGTACTTCGATAGTTTGTCCACAACCACAATAAGTACCGATTTCCCTTTTACTTTGGGTAGACCCTCCACGAAATCCATAGAGATATCAGCGTGTTGTGGTATTGGAAGAGGTTGAAGTAAACCTGCGAGTTGTAAATTTTGCCATTTGTGTCGTTGGCATACTAAACAATGTTGCACAAATTCTGAGGTTGCAAGCTTCATTCCTTTCCAAAAAAAAATCTTGACAAAGACGATGCAATGTTTTCAATCGCCCTTCATGTGCCATAGCATGTATAGAGGAAATAATAGTGGGAATAATTGGTGAGGTAGATAAAAGGTACAACCTCCCTTTGAAGAAAATCAACCCATCTTGTGCGACCCAATCGGACCCCAATTTTCCTTGTAGAATTTTTTGCTGGAGTTGTGATAATTCTGGGGAAGCTTCTATTTCTTGTCTAATGGATTTAAGAATTTCAACTTGAGGGAATAAAATAGTCATGAGGTGTGGTAAGTCTTCGTTTTTTCCCTTTTTTCTAGATAAAGCATTTGCAGCTCTATTCAACTTTCCTGCTTTATACTCCACTCGGAAATCAAACCCCATTAGCTTGCTGATCCAATGTTGTTGTGGGGATGTCGTAAGTCGTTAGTCTAACAAGTACTTAAGACTGAAGTGACCAGTACGGATGAGGAAGTGCCTTCCAAAGATAGGGCCACCAATGAGTCACTGCCTTTGCCAAACCAATTAATTCACGTTCGTAGGCAGCCAACTTAAGGTGTTGGTCTGCAATCTTGCAACTGAAAAAGGCAATGGGGTGTCCCTTTTGTTGCAGTACGTCTCCAAATCCGCTGTCCGAAGCATCACATTCTACCACAAATTCCTCTTCAAAGTTGGGTAATTGCAAGACTGGAGTTGCTAAAAGAGAAGTTTTTAATTGGGTGAAAGCAACATCAGCTTCCTTAATCTAGTTGAAAGTATTTTTCTTTAGAAGAGATGTTAAGGGTGCAGCCACTTGTCTATAATTCTTGATGAATTTTTTGTAATATCTTGCCAGCCCAAGAAAGCCTCGTAGAGCCTTGGTAGTTTTAGGAGTTGGCCAATCAGTGACATCTTTAATTTTAGTGTGATCAACCTCGACTCTTTCACCATGGATGACATGACCGAGGTAGGCTACCTGAGACTCTCCAAAGAAACACTTGGATTTCTTTAAGAACAACATGTTATCCCGCAAGAGTTAAAAAACTAATCTTACACGATACATATGTTCAGTCCATGTTTTGCTATAAATTAATGTCATCAAAGAAGACTAAAACAAACTTTCGCAAGTAAAGGCGAAAAATGTCATTCATCAAACTCTGAAATGTGGAAGGGGCATTGGTAAGCCCGAATGGCATGACAAGAAATTCAAAGTGTCCATGGTGGGTTCGGAAGGCTGTCTTTTCCACATTTGTATTTGCCATTCTAATTTGAAAATATCCCGACCGTAAATCCAATTTTGTAAAATATTTTGCCCCATGAAGTTCATCCAACAATTCATCTACTGCAGGAATCGGATATTTGTCTTTAACAGTGCAAGCATTAAGCTCTCGATAATCAATGCAAAAACGTCATGACCCGTCATGTTTCTTTACCAAGAGTACTGGAGAAGAGAATGGTGATCTACTGGGTCGAATGATTCCTTGTTGTAACATTTGATCACACTGCTTCTCAATCTCATCCTTTTGAAAATGTGGATATTGATAAGGCTTGACTACAGTTGGTCCCGTTCTTGGTTTAAGAGTTATATGATGGTTACATTTGCGGTTAAGAGGTAACCCAGACGGTGCTTGGAATAAATGCGCAAATTCTACCAGTAGTTTATCCAATATTATATTAGTTAAATACTGTCCTTGTATCAAACTAAGTCGTGGAACTTCCTCAGGGTGCTGACCTTGCCATAGTATCTTCTTTTTGTTTACTGTAAATTGCATAGTTAAGGAGCTGAAATCCCATAAAATTGGACCAAGGGTACACAGCCATTTAACCCCCAAAATCATATCAAGCCCTTCTAATGGTATTGTATAAAAATCAGCTTGAAAGTTGTCATTGGCCACAACGAACTGTATTGATTTACAAATGCCTATGCTAGGAACCCGTTCTCCATTTGCCACATATACTTGCAGCCCAGATTTCTTTTTTTATTTTTAGTCCCAATCTTAGCACTAGACCTTCACGTAGAAAGTTATGTGTACTGCCTGAATCAACGAGAACTAACACTGTTTTTCCTGACACCTTTGCTGTTAGTTGCATGGTAGATGAATTGCAAGTTACTCTAATGGCATGTAAAGAAATTTCAAGATCATCTACCTCATCATCTTGCTCAACTTCAATATCTTGTACTTCTATCCAAAATAGCCTTCTACATCTGTGTCCCATGGAGTAAGACTCGTCACAATTATAACACAATCCCTTAGCCATTTTTTCCACCATTTTTGCTCGTGTCAATCTCTTGATAAATGGTGCGGAAGAACCTATTTTGTTGTTACTCCTCATTAGTCTCGTTGTTTGTCCTCCTCCCTTTGCAAAGCTCTTAGTTGTTGTAATAGTTGAAGTGCTACCAGCGTTTTGGGAAGCTGACCAGTTTAGATTGGTTTGAGATAACATCTTGGAAGAGACTTTTTGTTTATGTTCCAAAGCTCGAGCCATATTCATTGCAACTCCAAAGTTTCCCGGTTGTTGCATCTCAATATCAATTCTAAGTTCCTCTGCCAATCTGGCAGTAAAAAGGTTTACTTGTTGTCGAGGTTTAAGATCAGTAGTCCTAGCAAGTAGTGATTGAAATTGGCGTTGATATTCTTCTACTGACCCAGTTTGTCTCAGGTTTGCAAGTTCCCCCAAGGGGTTATTACTCATAGGTGGCCCAAACCTGACATGACAACACTCTCCGAAGCGCTCCCAATCCAGATTTGCCTCCTTTTCTTTGATTTGATCAAACCACAATTGTGCCTCTCCTAAGAGATGGAATGAAGCTAAGCCGACTTTGTCTTCTTCGTTGTCCATTGATTGCAAAAAAAAGTTTCGCATTCTAAAGGATCTCCAACACCATCATAAGTGGGAAATTCCATTTTAGAGTATCGTGGCACCATGCCCCCACCGTGTTGCAAATCTGAATTTCTTTTCTTGCCTCAACTGCTGCCCTGTTCTTCATTATTTTTTTCTGAATCCCCTTTCGTTGTCTTTTGGACCGAAAGAGATAACATCGCCATCTACTCCTCTAATGCTTGTTGCCTTGTAGCCATTTGTTCCATGAATGCCTCCAGCTTGGCTGTCAAAGTTTTTTCGTCACTCATGACAGCTGACTCCGATACCAAGTTGTTATGCGCCTTGGAGTAGGAGCTAGTCACAGGTCTAGACGAGAAAGAATTCTTGTTTCGACCTATGGTTACTCAAAAGGTAGATTTGTCCTTGACTGAACCCCCTTCCCAAACTAATGTTTGTGATAAAAATAAACTGCTTACTTTATTTCATATTGGCAGCCTTTTTATAGGCTGTTAATTACAAAGGGAAAGTCCTAATCTAATTTCTAATTTAAAGCCCTAGTAGAATTCCTAATTTAAAGTCCTAATAGAATTCCTAATTTAAAGTTTATAAAAAACCTAGTAAAACTAAGACTCCTAAAGAAATTAAATAAATATAAAACTCTAATTCCTATTCCTTCTTTGATATTATTTTCCAATGAAAAAATCTATATCAGAATGGTTTTCACAATTCAGGAACAAGTGTTACCATGAATTCAGTCGACATCATATATATTCTTTTAATTGTAAATGGTGTTTAAGGACAACAACCAACCCTGCGATGGTGCAGAAGAGCCCCTGGATTAATTTATAGTTGTTTGTTTTCCTTATTTCTTTTCCATAACAAAGTAGTTTTAATTAAATAACCTTCTATACAACATTTTTTGGATTACACAGGTTGGAGAGGACAGTGATCTTTCTGTAATGAGTAAAGTGGAACTGAAGAAGCTGTTTCCAGGCAAGAAGGTACAGGCAATGAAGTTTCCAGGCTCCACTTAATTGTCTTTTTGTTTATTTATTTTAGAAACCATTTAAATTTGAAGTGGTGGTAATGTCTATAGTGTTGATGCTTTTGTTTAGATAGCGAAGGTGAGAGAGTTGAGCTTATCTGCGAATCAAGAAAGAGAAGAAATGGAGAAGAGGAGGCTTGTTTGGAAAGTAGAAGGAGAAAGTGAAAATCAAAATGAAAATCCCAAGGTTGTGAGAGGTGCACCAGTTGATCCAAAAAAATTGGAGGTGGAGCTTGCTCCGATGGAAATCCGTACCTTTGTCATGGAATTTGAAGTTGACCTGATGTCTACTATTTTCAAGAGAACAGTTGATGCATAAGTGGCTGCCTGCAGTTTGTTTTTACAATTGAGAGATGTAATTTTGTATGGTGTGGAATTTGCAAACTGTTGTGGGCACCGTTAGGGACTAAGCATGTGAGTCTAATAAAGGGTATAAAGTTTGTCTGCAACTTTCGTCAATTGCTGCTGCTTTAGAATTAGAATTAGAAGCTTAAGCCAATCTTGTTAGAACCTGAACCTGACAGAAACGGCAGCGGAGGGGATGACGGTATTACGTTACTGTCATTTGCTGCTGCAGTACGTGAACCTAATCCCCAAGTCATCAAAACATGGAAAAGTAAACAGAGTTCCTCCTAAACAGCGGTATTTCAGTAATTTTATGACAACTAATCTAATCTCAACACCTCCTTGCTAACCTTTTTCTTAATACTCTCTTTCAGAACTGATCTACTGATTTTCGGGTTGATTAATTAAATAAATTATTAGAAATTTTTAAAAAAAATAAGAGAAAACCAGTTTAACCATCTATTCAATCGGTTTTTTAGTTCCAACCAATACTTCAATCTAACAACATTGTGTACGGAAGTTGATTCAGCTTCTCTTACAAGTCACTCAATGTGCTTCATATTCAAACTTACCTACTCCAAGAAGAGCTGCTTCAGATTCGAACTTAGGAGGGCAACTCCAGCACCATTATGGATATGATTTGAAAGCTGTAGGTATCAACGGCTGTTTGCCTTTCTAAAATTGGCACCAGAAAGAATGTATAATCATGTACGGAAAATATGGGCCTCTGTTATAACAGTACATACCACTATAATAAATTATTGAAAAAGAAAAGAAATTCTAGTGGTGATTTCATAAATATGTTATGGATGCAGCTTGAATTTTCCCCACAGTACGTCAAAATAGTAAGTATATAACTTACAGGAAAGCAGCACTGCACTGGCAACTTGAAATTCAAACCCAAAGCTGAAAGCCAATGAAGATTGTAAATCCAAGTTTAGCATTCACCAAAACTGCTTTGAAAAGTCACTTCTCAACGAACTCCAACCTCACAATATGGTTCAACAAATACTTAGACAAATCCAGCGTCTCCTCTTGGAACTCAATCATCGCCGACTTAGCTCGCGCTGGCGACTCTACCCAAGCTCTCAAAGCCTTCCATTCAATGCGCAAGCTTTCTCTTAAACCGAACCGATCCACTTTCCCTTGCACTATCAAGGCTTGCTCCGCTTTGCTTGATCTTTATTCCGGAAAACAAACCCATCAACAAGCTTTAATCTTTGGCTATCACTCTGACCTCTTTGTATCCTCAGCTCTCATTGATATGTACTCAAAATGTGGCCAACTCAGAGATGCCCGAATCTTATTTGATCAAATTCCTCAACCAAATATCGTCTCTTGGACTTCTATGATTACAGGATATGTCCAGAACAATAATCCCCGTCAAGCTTTATTGCTTTTCAAGGAATTGTTGATTCAGGAAAGTGAAAATGATAGAGATGTTGCAAACGAACACGTTTTTATTGATTCAGTAGCTATTGTTTCTGTCCTTTCGGCTTGTTCTCGTGTTCCTATAAAAGGAGCAAGTGAAGGGGTTCATGGAATGGTCATAAAGAAGGGGTTTGATGGAGAAGTGGGTGTTGGAAATACATTGCTGGATGCATATGCTAAAAGAGGGGATGTGGCTCTGTCTAGGAAAGTGTTTGATGCGATGGTTGAGAAGGATGAGGTTTCTTGGAATTCTATGATTTCTGTTTATGCACAAAATGGATTGTCTAATGATGCTTTGGAGGCTTTCTATGGGATGGTAAGGGATAATAATGTCAATTACAATGTCATTACACTTTCTTCTGTGCTGTTAGCTTGTGCTCATTCTGGTGCTTTGCAAGTCGGCAAGTGTGTGCATGACCAGGTACTAATACAGTTTCTTTACTTTCCCTAATATAATTAATCTCTTGGTAGAATTATTTTGTGAAGTGTCAAGTCTTTTATGGGGTCTAGGATTTGTGCTTTTCTACATAGGTTATAAAGATGGATTTGGAGAATAATGTGATAGTGGGAACCTGCATTATTGACATGTATTGCAAATGCGGGAAAGTTGAAATGGCAAGGAAGGTATTTAATTGTATGAGAGAGAAGAATGTTAGGTCATGGACTGCCCTGATTTCTGGTTATGGAATGCATGGCCGTGCCAAAGAAGCCTTGGAGGTCTTCTACAAGATGATAAGTGATAGGGTCACACCCAATTACATAACTTTCGTGTCAGTTCTTGCAGCTTGTAGCCATGCAGGTCTGGTACAAGAGGGTTGGGATTGTTTTAATGCAATGAAGGAAGAATTCAAAGTAGAACCTGGGTTGGAACATTATAGTTGCATGGTTGATCTTCTTGGACGAGCTGGACATCTCAACCATGCGTACAACTTGATCAAGCAAATGAAGGTAACACCTGATTTTGTAATCTGGGGCTCACTTCTCGCGGCTTGTAGGATTCACAAGAATGTGGAGCTTGCAGAGATTTCTGCCAATAAGTTGTTTGAATTAGATTCGAATAATTGCGGGTACTATGTCTTACTTTCTAACATATACGCTGATGCTGGAAGGTGGGAAGACGTCGAGAGAATGAGAATTCTTATGAAGGATCGTGGGTTGGTTAAACATCCTGGATTCAGTTTGGTTGAACTGAAAGGGAGGATACATGTTTTCTTGGTTGGAGATAAAGAGCATCCTCAACATAAGAAAATATTCGAGTATTTGGAAGATCTATATGTGAAGCTGCAAGGAGTTGGTTATACACCCAAGTTGACATCAGTTCTCTATGATGTTGATGAGGAAGAGAAAGGATTGACATTGCGGGTTCATAGTGAGAAGTTGGCGGTTGTGTTTGCAATTATGCATACGGTTCCTGGTGCAACAATCCATGTTATTAAGAATCTTAGGATTTGTGGGGACTGTCATACCTTCATTAAGTTGATTTCAAGGATTGTTGACCGGGAAATTGTTGTAAGAGATTCAAAACGATTCCATCATTTCAAAGATGGATTCTGTTCCTGTGGAGATTATTGGTGACATATATACATCTTTGACATGGATTGGCAAGGTGTTGATGAGGGCTGTCTAAAGGATTTGGGATGTAAGAAATTGGAGTCCAAAGTGTGAAAAGAGAGCCGACTGTTGAGATGCTCCATTCCATCCCAAGGAGTGATATGAAGGGATGCATGCATTAGTACCTTCTAACAGTACAGATTGAGCAGAGTTAGATGGTTGATGGATGAATTGTGAGAGAAGAGTAGGTATTTTATTTTCAGATACATACAGCTAATCAAATACAATTCGATTCTAATTCCAAAACAAGAAGAAACCAAGCATCTGCCGGCAGCAGATAATAATAAAAAATCATCATTCTTTGGAGTTAAAGCTATGTCATGATTTGTGCCGTTACATTAATGCTCAACTAACAATTTCTTTTAAGTGAAATGGTAAGATAACAGCTGCTCAATTTGGAATCCTTCTTTAATGAATCAATACAAATTGCGGTGTTCAGTGTTTTAATAGGCCTGCAAAACCTTCTCATAGGATTGGTTCCGAGTGTGTAAAACTTTTGGTCTTATTGATAGTTAAGAGGTGAAATTTCACTTATTTTTTTCTGGCCTTGGTTTAAAGCTTTTGGTTAAAATGTCGAATGTTTTTGTAATCTTCACAAATTTAAAATTTAATTCTTAATATATTTTTTTAACTAAAATATGACATACTGAACAAAATAATCTTTAACAATTTAAACTAAAATTTGAATCTGAAAGGTAAGAGGATTAAACTCCTAAAAATAAAAATACAAAAACTAAATTTCAAATTTTAAATTTACAAAAAGCACAAGGACTTGTGACATATTTTAACCAAAAATCTTAATCGGAAGGAAGGAAACATTGATTTCTCTATGAATCACTTTAACGTAGAATGAGAAGCCTCTAAGCTGATTTGCACCGAGGAGACAGTATGAGAAGATTTGTGAATTAATTTTACTCATTTATTAAAAGTATAGGTAAATAAACAGTCAGTTTAATATAAAAATTTAAATTCACTGATTTGTCATCGACTCAATTCATTTACTGAAATCAAAATCTTACTTGTAATTATATATATGAATAAATAATTTTTTAAAAGGCTTCGAAAATTTAGAATACAAAAGTTGCAGACAGCTTCTCCACAAGGGTTCATCCACCATATTCCACAAAAATCCTTAAAATGGAGCTTCTCCTCTTCCCTAACCTTTCCTGGAAAGGAAGGCAGGCTAGCTATGCTGAGGTGAGGGGAGTATGCCCATAAATAACTAAAGAATCGATCTATCAAACCAAATATACAGACAGCAAATGCATCTCCAACGCTTTACCTTATTTCTTCTTATTATTAACTGTTATTATTATTATGATTACTGATGTCTTGATGAATATGCTTGAAGAAATCAACAACAGTTTCAAGCAATGTTGATCGTGAAGGAGACATAGGGATGGGCGTCAGTGTCACCTCCTAAACCAGCCATTGCTCCACCTTCATCTTCAGTCTTCCAGTATGTACTGCATTTTTTGTTTAAGGAGAGGATTAGATCAATTTCAAATCAGGGGATCAATCTAAGGGTATAACTTTAGTAAACCAATCTACCTAGGCAACTGTTTTCAGGACTTCACAATGATTTTGCACTATCACCTATTACCTCGGTATCTTCAGGATTTGCATGCATGCATGCCCATTCTTATTGATGTACACACAAACTGAGAAAACGCACTATGTGTATTATAACTCATTTCAACAAAATTTCCAGTTGAGCGGACAGATTAGCAAAATGTAGCCATGACAGCTGCCTGACCCCATGTTTCAACATTTTTACAACATACACACACCAAAAATAAAAATAGAGGCCTTTTACGCTTGCCTGTTTGCACTATCACATAACCCTTCCAGGATGCTCCGCACTTTTTTCTCACCCTTCACAGATGGGGATAGAACACAGGCCTGATATCAGTTCAAAACCAGCAGTCAGACACATCTACCAAATGTTGATTCAGAAACAATAAAAGAAATCAACGAGTTCATAATTACCAAGAAAGATGGTGGTAAACCATATCTCAGAATGCTCTCTGCAAAGACGCGTACAGCACAAAAGTGCATCCAGGAGCTGAAAACCTACAGGCAAGCAACTTATTCAAAAAAACAGTTCAAAACTTAGAAAGACTCGAGAATATCAAAGGAAATGGAAAATACACAATACCTCTCCATAACTAGCATAGCACCATTGCAAAAGAGAGCTTCGCAACATATCTTGGTCTTGTACCAATTTTTCTAGTTCCTGCTTTCGGCTCTCTTGTGCTTCTGGACTATATTCAAAATCACGAACCTGAATGGCATCAAAAGAAATGCACCAAAAAGATGGGAATATAATATCCTCCAAAAGAGTTATTTTATTTTTTAAATTTAAGATTACGTACTCCATACATGGAATGGCCAAAAACTAGTACTCATATAGAAAAAAACAACCATTGAATGTACTCACTTGGAAGCCTCTTTCACGTGCGCTAGTTCTGAAATTGTCTGCAACACGACCAAATAATGTAACAGTGTAGAGAGCATATTCATTATCTTCATACAACTTCTTGGAGGACCTAGGGACCTGAAAATGCATTGCTTTGTTACACAGAATGACTTCAACATACAATAATTAAGTTTAATAGCTACAAGTTTGCTGATACAAAGAGTGAATACTACAATCAATATGAGAAATAGTTCTAGATAAGAAACCTATGCTACTCGGACTTAAGTGTGAGTGTCGGTCACAAGTATGTATAGGACATGGATGTAATTAGATTTGTATTTGGAGAATCCTGGAAGATCATATCCTCGTGTTCATGTGTTGGACATGAGTATCGAACACAGGTGCTTCAAGGAGAATGAAGAGTCCAAGCAACATAGGCTAAAACAACTCTTATCATCAATAAAGCTACAAATTTAATGCCCAAAATAAAAACTCTATTTCTTGCATCACTAGCAATAAACTGGAATAACTGGTCCGCTTCACAATGTTCAACTATTCCAGATTGGCATTGTGAAAAGAAAATAGGGCCAAAAAACAGAATTGGCTGCGATACGACGTGCGATTAAAGAATTGTCACATGCAATCTAGCTAGGCAGATCTTGTGGCAACCTAGCATAAATTGCACATGACAATTCTTCAAGGCACGTCTTATTGCAGCCAATATTGTTTCTTGACCCTGATTTCCTGTTCCTTGACCTCTAATGTGTCTAAACATGGCTTAAAAGGCAAACCCAACTGTAAACACTAGAATCTAGTTAGGTTCTCATACCAAAATTGATGTGGTTTAGGGAGAAAACAACAGTAATCAAAAGAAATAAGGCTGGAAAATGAGCTAGAAAGAAGTTGGAACTCTAGAAAAGATATGGAGTTTCTCACTTTTAATTTAAAAAAAATAATAAGAACAAAAATAATAAAGTTATTGGCTGTAAAGCTTACTGCTTATATATACTAGGTTTTCTTGCATGTAAAGTTACTAAGCTTTCTTGTAAATAAAACTTTATTCGTAGCCCTAGATTTAAATTCTAAAAATAACTAACAATCCTAGCCGTCTGTCATATGTTAATGAAAAAAATAATAAATAAAGACTATAGTAATAAATAAATAAAAAGCTCCTGCACCACAGATGTTTCAAAAATATCACAAGAAAACTGCTCTGGCAGGTAGCATTTTATATAGGAAGTGGCTATGAATTGACGGCTAGAGTTAGCACTTTGAGCCAAGAATGATATTGCTTTACCACATAGGTAGTCAATGTTTCGTAACTTGACAGCCAATCCTTCTGAGAATACTTAGGAACAACCGCAAGGAGAGTCACCAGGTGTTCCGAAGTAATGATATCCTCTGGCTTCACTAGATTAGATAGATCACGAACAGCCAAGCTAGAATAGGCAGAAATAAATCAGCTATTAAACCAAAACATTCTGGCATATGCAACAATCAAGTGAAGCAGTAGTCACACCTTCCACTTTGCTTTCGGTTGATGGCATTAAGCTGCCCGCGCACATTGTTATACTCAGCAACACGAACCTAACATAATAAACAACACTTTAAGGCCCAAATTCCCATTCAACCTATTCGAGTAAAAAACCAACATGCATTATAAAAAAATCCAGAAAAGGGATTACTACCTTGAGATCATCCTCAATCTTTGCCACTTGAGTGTGAATACCATCAACAATTTCCCTCAAAGGGGACATAGTTGGGTACTTTGCTTCATCCCAAACAAATCTGCCATCAAATCACCAAAACCAAGTTGAATTGAAACCCGTCATCCATAATACCTTATCAGATTCATAACGAATGCCACATCCATTTATTGAAGTTAGGAAAAATGTTACCTGGTTAGATAAGAATCAACGGGCACTCCATCAACAGTGAGAGCATTGGTTTCCAAGCCAGATACCCTCTCCAGTTCCTCGATCTGCCTCCTGATCTTGTGGGAAACTCCTTCGATAAAGGTATTTGACTGCACATACATCGAAATAACCAAAAGAAAAGGAGGAAATAAAAGATTAAAACTCAAAACCAAATCAAGAGTGCCTAAATCAGAAGTTGATAAAAATTAATCTGAGGGCTTCGGTGTACTCATTAGAAAAAGAACAGATCTAAGGTAGACAGGAATTCGGTGAAGAAAAAGCAGAAAGAAAATAAATTGAGGAAGAATTGAATGAGTAAAAAGAGGGAAATTACTTTCAAGAGATCATCACTGAGAGCGAGTAGGGAATCAAGAGTTCCAACACGGAGATTGGGTATATTGAACTGCAATCAAAAGAGAAGAATTAGGAAATCAGATCTAATTAGGGGAGAGAGGAACAGAAAAGAAACAAGATAGATAGATACTCGGTAGAGAGGAGTGTCGAAGGAATGCTTGGAGATTTGATCCTGTAAGTTATTCCAAAGAGTGGAGGCTGAGTTCTGAACCGGAAGAGACACCACCCAGTATCTGCTCGCCATTGATGACACAAAGGTAAAAATAATACAAAACAGAGAAACACAAAGACAGAGATTGAGGTCCAAAGGTCGCTTCTCGTGGCTACGGCAATAATAGGCCAAGGTAAGGAAGTATCATAAAATCCACTATTATTTCCTTCTTTTACTTCCACTAACTTTCACTTTCTCTCTCCTTTTCTTTTTTCTTTCCTCTTATTTATTTCTATTATTATTAAAATAATTTTAAAAATTCAATTAGGTCCCTCTCATCTTTTTACGAAACAAACTATAATGTTACATAATAATAATTCACATCCACACCGATTCAAAATTTAGAAGAAAATAAAAAATGAAAATAATCAACTATCTTCATTCATTTTAAAATTATAAAAAGAAAAGTAAATATCAAATTTATTAAAAATTATAGAAAAAAATAAGGGTAAACCCCACGCTTCTATTTTGGTCACCCAACTATTATTATTTTTTAATATAATCATTCAACTTTTTGAAATTAAATATTTTAGTCACTCTCCATGAAATGAGTGATAAAAAACTATCGTGGGCTTTCTTTTTATTACTTAATAAAAATTTATTCTTTAATATTTACACATCCTAACAATTTGATCTTAAATCTAAAAAATTCAACCAACTCAACCCTCAGTTAAAAAAATAAATTATCATTTTAATTCTAATTTTAAAATTCAATATAGCTCTAATTTGAAAGGAAAATATTAAAAAAATTTTAAATTTGTAGTTTGCTGTTCTCAGACCCAACTTTTATATCACCAAAAGGAAAATCCCGAAAAAAAGTCAACACCATGTTGACTACCATTAATAAAAAAACATAATGATAATCAAACTAGAAAACCCAAATCTCATCTCCAAAAAGGAAGGTTAGAAGAAAACTAAAACCATAAAACTCTATTTAACTTTATGAACTATATTTTGTTGCTTTCATTCATAATCATGAGTTTTTGCCTTCTTACCTTCAAGGTGATCCACTACCATTGTTTACACCTTTTTCAAAATTCATTCTTTATTGATTATTTTTAAAATATTTTTTTAACTTTTAGAATTAGAATTAAATCAGTAAATTTTATAGATGTTAAAAGGTTAAATTTGTTGAATTTTGTAGATTTAGGATCTAATTAATAGAATGTGTAAACATTAGAGGACTAAATTTGTTATTTGGCCAATAAAAAAAGCAACTAAAATATTTAATTTCAAAAAATTGAGTGACTAAATTGAAAAAATTAATAACTGAGTGATCAAAATAGAACTAAGGGCATAATTGAATGACTATTTTTGTAGATTATCTAAAATATAAAAATATCATTATTGAGAAATGCTGGTGGAGGAAAACACCAAATGTAAGGCAGCAATATTTATTAATGAAATGATAGGATTAATCATGAATGAAAAAATGGAGAAGCATCAATGCCTTCAACAATTTTCACACCAAACTACTAGAATTCTTTCAGACAAATCAAAATCCAGGACTGGTTGAGACAAAAACAAAAGTCCGTGTGTTTTTCTTTTTAAACAAAAATTAATAATTTTAGGAAATTCATTTTTTAAGGTGATTTTAAATTTGAATTTTTAAAATATTTTTTTTAAAATATTGAAATTTTTTATTTTGAGTACGACATTAATAATTAATGTTGATATGAATTGACATATTATCATATGTTTTCCGACTCAACAATCTTTAACGACCATGTAAATATTGCTATTATTTCTGATGGTCAACGTTAGTAAAAGAATTTCACTTATCAAAATTATTAATTCGGGAGTTTAATTTGGTGTAAAAAATTAGAAGGAACTTAATTAAATTTTTTTTTAAATTTTTCTAGGACTTTTTATACTATTAAACATCATGATCATCTTCACGTAATTTATTGAACTTTTTTATATCAATTAATTTCAATGGTACAAACAAGAGATATATTGATACATAACCTTTTATTAGGTGCTGATAAGAAAGTAACACTCTTTAATTATTAGATAAATTATTGACTGCCTCTTATTTTGATATCTGAAAATATAACAATACTATTGGTTATCAAAAAAGATTGTGGATCTTACAATGCTCGAATATGGTTATGGTTAAGGAGGTTTGCAACACCAAGTAAAAGATTCACACAATCTTCAAGTTACACTCTTCTAATCATAATTGGATCTTGTCTAGTTTAATTATTTTTGGGGTAATATGAAAATAGTTTCTTGTATGCATAATCTCCCTTGGATTTTGCCCCCTCATGACAGGAGTGTTCTACCCCTATCCCTAGTGAGATTTTGGACTTTCTATGATTATCATTTGATGAATTTGGGCTTTAGTGGGTCAGACCTTTAAAATCCTCTGAATTTAATGCAATAGAGTTAGATTGGATGGCTGTCATATTTTGCTCAAACCTTAACCTTAAAAAGTGGGATTGTATTAGATTTTAAAAGATCTGTACCTACCAAAACCAAAGCATGGTTCAGGCGTTTATTTTATATTTTAAGGAATGAAATCATAATACTTTTAGAAATATGTTTTAAAAAAGAAAGAAAGAAAGAAACAAATTAAAATATTACATGTATTTAAGTTAAATTTTCAAAAAGGGGTAATATTTAAATACCAAATATAAATATTAAAAATTTTACATTAACATTTACAATTTAAAATGAATTTATTAAACTATAAACCTAACAAATTAAAATATTACATGTATTTAGGTTAAAGTTTTAAAAAGGGATAATATTTAAATACCAAATATAAATATTAAAAATTTTACATTAACATTTACAATTTAAAATGAATTTATTAAACTAGAAACTATAACATCTCTTATTAATTCCCTTTCAAAATCACTTGAATTGTTTGATGATTCATCATCATCACTTTCTCCATCATACACATCTTATACAACTAAAACAATTAAAACACCTATCTTCGGTTGTGAGTACACCCTTCACAATAATTGGCAATGTTTGAATCCATTTCACATCCTATGTATAGCCAATTATGTGTAATAAACAAAATGCTTGAATTTTTCTTTATTGATTGTATGTGCTATAAAGAATAAATAAATAAAGTTGAACACCAATGAAGAAAGATGGAAATGATTAGTTAGTTTTTATAATGGTTAATTATAGGGTTCTAATTAACCATGAAATCAAATAAGATAAATACATATATTTCTTATAAAGAAACTATTGAATTACATGATTATTCCAAATGCTAAATGATTGTTCTAAGGATAAAAATTATATATCCTGTTAATAAAGATAAGTTCTGTTTATTCTCATGGAAGCAAATGACTTGGATGTAGGGATAAAACTAAGAATCAAGTTATTAGAAGTAATGTTTAAGCAATATTCCTTAACAACATAAAGATTCCTTGATTGGGGTTCTCTAGTAATGTAACACCCCCTTCCTGAGTCCGTGGCTAGGACTGGGCACGAGGCATTACCCAATTTATCTGCATGCATACAATCATTTCGATGTCATTAAGACTTGTTCAAATTAAAAACTTTTCGAACTTTGTCTAAAACTCCTTAATATGGGCCTATGAGACCCCAAACATCCATTGGAAACTATTCGAGACCAACTCGGGTTCTTTAAATAACTCTAGACCAATCCGTGTGGAAAGGCAACACGCCCGTGTGGTTATTATAACATGGCCGTACTGATGGCCCATGTAACCTACACGACCTAAGCGCCTAGGGACACTCCCGTGTCCCATACTCGTGAATTAAATTCCAAATTTGAACCTACAGGGGTTTTCAAACGGCCTGACACACGCCCGTGTTTGTGGCCCGTGTCTCTCACACGGCCATAACACGCCTGTGTCCTAGTCCGTGTCTAAAAACCTTGACATTCTGTTTCTGACATTAGCATCCAATTTAGGGCACACGGCCAACGCACACATCGGTGGCCAGAGGCCGTGTCCTCCACACGGCTGAGACACACGGTCGTGTCTCTGCCCGTGTGTTTACTACCTTGCACACTGACTTGAAATCTTTACGTGCAGGGGACATACGACTGGACAACACACCCATTGGGCTGGCCGTGTGTCACACTCGCCTGTGTATCTATCCGTGTGGACAATATAGGGCTATCTTCCAAGCCCTTTGCCACCCTGAAACACAATATGACAACATCCACCTAAACATACAAAGTATACTCAATCGCACATTACATTACTCACTCATGAAAATATCATCATCTGCATATACCAATAATGAACATTAGCCATTATTCCAAAGCTTTATACAAAATGAAGGGATTCATCCTAAGCCAACACATTTGGCCAAACTAACAATGGCATAAAACTCGAAAGCCTAAGCCCTATGCATGCCATATTCAAAATAACAAAACCAACTATACCAAATGCTTCGGTTGATAGTGTGATCGATACCTCCGACGTTCGATGATTCTTGAGCTAATTAGGTGGCACTATAAGAAAATAAAAAGGAAAGGGAGTAAGCATAAAGCTTAGTAAGTTGCATGCAAATGAATATAACAATAACTTTACCATTCATTATCAATCTCATAATACAAAAGTAGGCATAAGCACAACTTACTCATCACTATCCAATACAATTCACATAGCATATATTGAGCTCATATCTCATACATTTCAATTAGGTACCTATACCACACACAACATGGTTATACTTTTCTCATTCAACTTAAACTATAACTCTCACTGTTGAACCATTTGAAATGCTATCGGATATTTACTAAGCCCCTAACATAGGATATAATGCCAATGCCATGTCCCAGATATGGTCTTACACTGACTCATCTATCAAGTCGATGCCATGTCCCAGACATGGTCTTACATTGACTATCGAAGTCGAGGCTGACGCCATGTCTCAGACATGGTCTTACACTAGCTCTCACATATCAGTGTCGATGCCATGTCCTAGGCATGGTCTTACACTGACACATCTCGTAGCCAATGCATGTCCCAGACATGTCTTACACTGGCGTACATCACGAGGCCGATGCATGTCCCAAACATGTCTTACACTAGCTCTTGTCTCAATACCGATGCCATGTCCTAGACATGGTCTTACACTGGCTCTCATAATGTGGCCTATGCATGTCCCAAACATGTCTTACACTGGCACACAAATAACCCGAATTTCGTGGCATGAATATCTGATTTATTTCCTAAGGTTCAAACGAGAGTTCTACTATCTCAATATTCATCATGCATAATCATTTCCGCAAACAAGCAATTTATGCTATATCTATTCAAACAAATATAATAGCAATGTAGTTGTATTATTTACATACAACTTACCTCGGATTACAAAATGTGGCGACTAATTCGACTTAGTCCACTAGCTTTGCTTTTCCCTAGTCTAGGCCTAGATTTTGTAATTCTTGATCTAAAATGATAGAAATTCATTCATTTCATCAGCATAATAATCTAGACACTCAAAAATTCATAATTGGGCAAAATGACCATTTTGCCTTTAGACTTTCACAAAATGACTATTTTACCCCTAGGTCCGAAAATCAATTTTTATCGAATTTCCTTATTAAACAAGTCTAACCGAATATTTTTTATACTAGGAGCAGCCCAAAATTCTCATTATTTCACGCATTTATCACCTATTTTACAACTTATGCAAAATGGTCCTTTTAGGGTTTTCATGAGAAATCTTTTCACAAAAGTTGTTTATTACACCACCATAACTCATTTTCTTCCATAAAATTTTAGAAAGCAACATGAACACACTCATGGTAAAACCCTAGACTTTCAACCATTTTGTAAAATAGTCCCCTCATTTGAAAGCACATACTACAAGGGTTCTAGAAGTACAAAAATAAATAAGAAAGACCATCAAAATCACTTACTTGTAGAGAGAATAAGTGGATGAAATTTAAAGCTTAAAAAACTCCTCTAATGGCTGCTATTTTTGGTGGAAAAATGGAGAAGAAAGATGACCCCTTTGATTTTATTTTAATATTCAATTTGCTAATGTCATCACTTACCAACCCTAGTCATCTTTTGACTTTTTGACCATCTTTGTCTCCTATGGCCGGCCATGCCTCTCTCTAAGGGTCTAGTTACCCTTTAAAGATCTCCAATTTAGGTTCTCTAGCTATTTGACACCCTTAGCTATCAAAGTAGGATTTTACACTTTATGCGATTTAGTCCTTTTTCGTAATTAAGCTTTCAAACGTTAAAATTACTTCACCAAATTTTTCATGCACTAATATAAACATGTTATAAATCAAAATTAATAATAAAATACTTTCTTCGAATTTGGATTAGTGGTCCTGAAACCACTGTCCCGACTAGACCCAAAATTGTGCTGTTACAAGTAAGGTTAAAGTTTTGAGCTGAAACAGAATTTAGCCTTGCTCATATCATACTCTTCAAATACAAATCGAAAGAAATAAAGGCAAATCTAGTGCCTCCCTTGTTCCTTGATTAAAAATCTGTAATGGGAAGATCCATTGAAGATTCTAGTGTTATGGACCAAAATGCAAAGCTCGTAACCATGGCACAAGATACACCCCATAGAGGTCTATCAATTAGATGGGGATCATTTAGCCCACGAGAACTAGCCCGATTCAAAAAACTATTGGAGAAGCCTGTCAGATTGAAGCTTGGGTGGCCCAATGATGAAGATATGGCAATATAGGCTACCTTGGTAAATATAGGAACTAATCTTAGAAGATTGATAGGAATCATAATCGGCTTGATGGAGTGAGTCAAATGGTTCTAGGTGCTTGATATTCTGTCTAAGGCATGGGTTCAGAAACTCTTCCTTTTTATTATCGAAATTCTGATTTGGTTCTGTGAAATTGAACATATTTCATGTGTTTTTGAAATTGACTAATCAATGTGTTGTTTTGCTATTGAATTGTATGAAAATCTATATATTTTGGTATATCTCTAAATTGTCAAAGGTTGGGGGTTGGTTTCATTGCTAAAAGTGCATTTTTAGCATATTTCGGTATGGTTTTATGACCACACGGGTGGCCACACGGGGAGTTCACACGCTTGTGTAAGTTGGGAGTTAGTGTTTTTAGGTAATTTTTTAGTGTTTTTAGGTAATTTTTGGTGCCACACGACCGTGTGGCTACGATTTGGGGATTTTTCGATTTTCACATGGGTTTGTGCCTTGGTCACACGACCGTGTCCTTTAGCCACACGAGAGTGTAAGATTTCCACACAGTTGTGTATACTCTGCACTTAATTTTGGCACTTTTGGATAGTGAATTACACGAGCTACACACACAGACATGTGTAGCTTTCACGTGGGCATGTAGACCCCACACGGCCTTGGCACTTCCACACGGTCGGGGCACACGGCTGTGTGGCCTTGTTTTGTAAATTTTTGTTCTGTGCTAGATTTTGAACTGTTTGTGTTCTTGTGTGTTCCGCCCTCATCTAGACCTTAGTAAAGGTGGTTGAGACACTGTTTTAGCTGGGACTTATGAGTTATTTGTAATCATTGCTCTAATTTAATGACTTGTTTAAGTGTAAGGTGGTTGGGACTCTGTTTTAACTCGAACTTATGAGTTATTTGTAATCATTGCACTAATTTAATGACTTGTTTAAGTGTTAAGTGATGTTACCTAGTAATTAAGTACCGTTATAACTGATTCTGAATCTAGTCGATTGAATATGTGTACCTCTGATCCTATTTGATTGATGTACGCCTGTTTGTAAATTGTATACATTCTTTTTGTAAGTCTGTTCACATACATGCATTTGCATAAAATTTTGGGTTTCGTTGCAAAGAAAAGGAACTCTGATGTAAGGTGGCAATTAAAACTGTAACATATTTGTACAGTGATTTACCGTAATGTACTATACATATGCTAGCTCAGCTGCATATTGTTACTTCAGTGGCTTAGTTTCACATATGTGGTGTGTTGGGTTGGATGAGCCTGTCAAGGTCCTATGTGGTGTGCAGGGTTGGTTGGGATTGATATAGCTTATATTTGGTGTGCTGGGTGGTCGAAGTCGTGTTCGGTTGGTTGGGTGGGATTTCAGATTTTTGCATAATTCATACTTCTGAGTCTATGTTTGTTTGTTTGATTAATTAACATCTAAATGAAACGCTCTGATTAATCCATATCTGTTTGGGTACATGTGTGCTTGGAATGACTGTGTATATGAGTTAGGTTTGTTATTGTTAACTCTCAGTTTATCAGATTGTCGTTTGAGTTATCCGTATGTGATTGGGAAGCATATGATTCATTTTCTGAACCACCCGTTGGATTCTCATATTTTGTTTTCATTTGTTTCTAACTCACACTGAGCTCGTGTAGCTCACCGCTTAGTTTTCTCCCTTTTAGGTACTCTCGTAATCTGAAGTTAGACTCGGCATACTGGAGGTCTCAAAGTGATGCATTTTAATTCGGGATAATAAAATGATTCTTTAGATTTTTTTTTTAAATTTGTGAACTATTTTGGATTGTAAAAATCTATAGGGACTGTGGTGAAATTTAATTTTGGGTTTTCGTAAATTGCTTTTGTAATGAAATCCAAAAATTATGGAATTTTAATTTCGAATGATTCTGACGTAACTTAAATTTTCTATTTTGAATCCTAAACGGTTAAATGGTTTAGTACGTTTTTAGGAAACTGTGTTCGAAATGAGATTCCAACAAACTGATTTGTAAAATTGTTTTCAAATCACTTCGATGATCAATGTAACCTCTGAGATTCGGTCTAAACTTCTAGGCCAGGTTTTGGGGCGTTATACAGGATATGTTTAGGTTTGTCTACTAATACAAGCTGTCTTTCTGTATTGTCATTTAACCGCATAATACCGCTTAATATTAGTTAAACATTAGATAAGTAATGAGAAACATTTGCTTCCATTTTGTTCTGCATACAAAAACCATGTGAGGACAATATACAAAGTATTAATGTAATTAATAAATAATTTTATTGACCAATCTATTCGAAAAATCACAAGTGTACTTAAAACGAAAATACTACACTCAAGGCACCAAATCCAACAATCTCCCACTTGCTCTAATGAAGTAGATGAGTCATGTTTAGCATTCCTATGCCCCTCCACATGTTTTCTAAAGAGCTCCCTAGCTAGTAGAGTCTTGGTGAAACAAACCCTATTGTATGTCCTTAGATGCGTTCTTTAACTACATCCACTATTCTGTCAAACACTATCTTCTCCCTTAATGTGTTATGTCCTTATGTGGTTTCTTTTAGGTTTAGCTATATCCACACTGTTATAATGTCATAGCTTTTTTGTAACTCATATTCAACCTTCCATAGTGAAGTTAGCAGTGTAACCCTACTTGACACTTATTCACACTATGGACGTACCATTTAGGATAAAAGTACAGTCTAATATCAATTTCCTCAATTCCCGACACATTTGGAAGTTAGAATCAGTATACCCAATAGGAGTTAGGTCTCCTCTGGAATACACAAGCATATAATTCCTCTTTCTCCGTATATACTTGAGTATATGCTTAACTGCTTACTGGTGCCTTGGTCTTGGATTCGCATGATATCGACTTACCAACCCCACTGCAAAACAAATATCTGGATGTGTGCATAACATAGCATAAAATACAGGAGGCTTCCTACTATCGAAGCATAAGAAACCTTTTTCATGTTCTCTATTCCTTCTGCTGTCTTAGGATAGTCCTCTAAAGAGAGATGAGATCCCAATATAGAGGGTTGATTTCCTTTCTTTGAATCGGTCATTGTATAGTGCTCCAATATCTTATCTATGTATGAATCCTGATTTAGTGCAATCATTTTGTTCTTTTGATCCCTTAGGATTTGAATACCTG
Organism: Gossypium longicalyx; assembly: GCA_025698465.1. Classification (NCBI taxonomy): domain Eukaryota; kingdom Viridiplantae; phylum Streptophyta; class Magnoliopsida; order Malvales; family Malvaceae; genus Gossypium; species Gossypium longicalyx. The sequence goes on along the minus strand of CM046998.1, from coordinate 72,916,205 downwards.
AAAAAAATAGCTTCTCCCAAGTCCTTCATGCTAAACTGTTGGGTTAACCACAATTTAACCAATGACAATGCCGCTACATCATTTCCAATGAGTAGAATGTCATTAACATATAGAATGAGAAAGACCACCTTTCCATCCCTTAAACGTTTGTAAACACAAGGGTCATCTACGTTTTGCTCAAATACAAAAGTCTTGATCGCTTGATCAAATCTTTGATTTCATGAGCGGGATGCTTGCTTATGTCCATATACGGATCTAAGCAGTTTGCAAACTTTATGTTCGTTTCCTTTAGCTATATATCCGGTGGGTTACATCATGTAGATGCTCTCTTCAAGATAGTCATTCAAAAATGTTGTCTTGACATCCATTTGCCAGATCTCGTAATTGAGAGTCATCCTAATGGATAGTAATATGCAGATTGACTTGAGCATGGCAACCGGAGAGAAGGTTTCTTCGTAATCGATACCTTATTTTTGAGTATAACCTTTTGCTATAAGTCTGGCCTTATAAGTTTCCACATTTTCTATCTGTATTTCTTTTCCTCTTGTAAATCTAGTTACACCCTACGGGTTTTATCCCTTCCGGTAAGTTTACAAGTTCCCACACTGAGTTGGAATACATAGAGTCCATCTCAACTTTCATAGCTATTTCCCAGAGCTTGAAATCAACACTCTACATTTCTTTGTCATATGTGAGTGAGTCATCATCTTTCTATTCGACAGACTTAGTGTTAAAAACATTTCTGCCAGATTGGAAGAACTCAAGCCTACAAGAGACCCTCCCACTACGACGAGGCTCCCAATGTTGCTGATCTTTTGCAGGTCTACTATTAGGAGTTGGTTTTGGAACTATTTCCGTAGGGTTTTGTATATTTCTCAAAAGCTTCTTGAGTACCTCTTTACTCTGATGTTTGAAGGCATTCATGTAGCTTTCTTCAAGGAAAGTAACATGAGTTGACATTATACATTTTGCTCTTTTGGGTTATAAACAAACCACATTTTATTCCATTTGGATATCCAACAAACATGCACAATTTTGTTTGTGAATCCAAATTCCTTGCATCTTTATCAAATATGTGGGTTAGGCATCCCTAAATCCTTAAATGTTTTAGACTTGGCTTCCTGCCATGCCAAAATTGGTATGGAGTTTTCAGTGCTACCTTAGTTGATACATCCTTTGTAACAACCCTAACTCGTATCCGTCGTCGAAACAGGGTTTTAGAGTATTACCGAAACATTCAGAAAATTTTACAAATAATTTATGTAAATTACTTTTCATTAACTAAGATCATTCAAAACATCCCTTAATTGGACCCTCAAGGTCCAATACAAGCATTAGAATCTAGTCGGGACTTAATCGGGAACTCTAAGAATTTTTCGTGACATTTCAAAAACTTTCCAAGGTAAAGGGTTCACATGCCCGTGTGGTCCAAGGGACACGCCCGTGCTACAGGCTGTGTTCGACCCCGTTTGTAACACCCTTTACCTGTACCTGAAGCCGAGATAGGATATGAGGCGTTACCGAACACATACACAATCATTCATACAAAACTGGGCTACAAAATTTCATTCAATTTAAAATGAATCAAACACATGTACATTGTCCCTTATACCAGCCTACGAGGCCCAAAACATACACCGGAGGTGATTCAAGACTAAACTGACAATTTCTAAAAATTTTACAACACTTAAGAAATTTTCCATGTTTGGAGAGTCACACGCCTGTGTGGATTAGGCCGTGTGGTCACACACGCTCGTGTGGCTTGGGACACGTCCGTGTCCTCAACCCGTGTAACTCTCTGTTTATGACATCATCAACAAATAAAGGTCACACGGCCAAGTCACACGTCCGTGTGCTAGGCCGTGTCTCTGCCCGTGTGGCTGAGAAAATGGCTATTTATCAAGCCATTTGTCACCCTTATTTGCAAATACTTAAACACAACTTCAATAGTACATTTCATGACATTAATAAACTACAATCAAGAAATAACATATCATTTTCATACCATCATCTATCATGCATTAAACTTCATGCCTTACCAAATCATTTCATGCTAAATTATTAACATATGAATAAATTCATATCCATTATATATATCAAGCAAATATAAACCACATCACAAAATATTGCTATATGCACATGCATAATTATATGGGCTTACAACCAATTAGCCAATATAGCCAATTTGCATGGCTACAAATTACATCCAACCTTTAACCTTCATAAGACAATACATTTAACCAATTCATAATGACTCATACAGCAAATAACCAAGTCCCTGTACATGCCATAAACTTAAAAGGGTTTGCATTCACTTATACCCAACATGATAGCTTGATAGTGTGATAGCATCTCTGGCGATCTCCAACCCGAGCTAGCTAAATTAACCTATAAGAGATGGGAAAAGAAGGGGAGTAAGATTTAAAGCTTAGTAAGTCTGTATGAAAATAATAAACATTTTATTAACATGCTTCTACCAATTCTCACAACATGATCTCAAGGTAACACAATCATATTTGCACTTTTTTACTTATATTCATGACAAGCTGTCCACTCTAGTCATGGTCACTCAATTACTTATAACTTGAGCTAAAGAATTTTGAATTAAGATCCGTTAAAAGCATTTGAAACTATACTCATATATTTTTATACCATAAAATTTTAAGAATTTATGGATTAGCCAGTAAGTACATTTTATTCTTCAAAAATTACCCCTATTCTGCTATTTGATAGTTTTGACCTTTCTTTACTAAAAATTAATTATATCTTAATACAGGATTCAAATGATGTTTCTGTATATTTTTCATGAAGATATACTCATTAAGAATTTAGTCATTTAAATTCTAACCCATAATTATTTTTGTAAAATTTTTAGTGATTTTCCAAAGTCAGAACAGGGGAATCCGAAATCATTCTGACCTTGTCTTACAAAAATTCCAATATATCATAATATGAAATTATTTTGCTTACAAAGTTTCTTCTATGTAAGACTAGACTCAATAAGCTTTAATTTCATATTCTATTCAGTCTCTAATTCAATTTTCAAAATTTTTGGTGGATTTTCAAAGTCGGACTACTGCTGCTGTCCAAAACTGTTTTAGTGCAATATAATGATAACTATCATAAATTCATTTTCAACTAATCATGAACTCACCATTTCATGGATTCCATATTTAATTACACAATGTAAGTTAGCATGATATTAGAACAAAATTCATAATCATAATTCATACATCTTAGCTCACCGAGGTCTCGACATTTCAAAATGTCAATAACCATAAGCTTAGCGTACATACCTGTACCCCTTTCAACATTTTTCACATATTCATTCTTGTCTCTGACATACCCTTTTGGGACTATCATCAAATCATTCTTTGAACTACCTGTTGAACACTCAGAATAACACTGGATATGCGGAAAACCTTGCACCTAAGTGCCATACATACATACGTAGCCAAAGCTACCTCATAACATGTAATGCTCGAAATGGAGCTACTCACGGGCCCACTAGCATAAGCTATCGGTCAGGATGTAACTACGTAAGCTGCTCACATAAGCTGTCAGGTATCCGAACCACTTAGGACTACTTAGCCACCGGTAGGATACACAAGTCTAGCACCCGAAACCAAATTACATGTATCTCATACATCATGAACTCAGACCACTCAATGAGCTTAGATGTTGCATATATATCACGAACCCAGACCGCTTAATGAGTTCCGATTCCTTGATTCCTAGTGACACGTCACTTGTATCCTAGACTATTCCTAAGGTTCAAACGGGGTTTCCTTGCTTGTTGCATCACTGTCGAACTTACTCGTAATGTCGTTTACGATATCCATAATACCAACCATGTACTCATGGAATATCAAGGCATATAATTCATAATAGCAAATAAGCATTTAAATTCATATAACAATAAAGCATTAAAACATGTAACATATCACATTATTTACATGTGAACTTACAATTCATGTAATATCAAGCATTAACATTCAAGTATAACATTGCATTATTATTATCGTACGAATTTACCTCGATACCAAAAATGGTGAAAAAAGGACTTAACCGTCAAATACTTGTTTTTCCCCTATCTAAGTCCGGATCTCATTTTCCTTGATCTATAATATCACATCTATCTTACTAATTAGTCAACTATTCATTGTGATCCAAAAATCATATTATGATAAAATTATATTTTTGCTTCTAAACTTTGTCATATTTATATTTTTGCCCCTAGGCTCGTAAAATAAAATTTATTCAATTTATTTATAGTTTAAGCCTAGAAAAATCATTTTAATAACTATAGCAGCCCAAAATTTCCACTAAATCACACTTTTATGACAAATTTTATAACTTTTACAAATTAGTCCTTTTTAGCATTTTCACCGAAAACTACTTAGTAAAAGTCGTTTAACACAGAACAAACATTCATATTCCTCCCTTAAACATCAAAATACACACATGTAGCACATGGGTAAATTTTTAAACATCAACCTTAGCTCAAATAAATGGTAGAAATAACTAGATCTTGTTACGAGGATTCTAAAAACGTAAAAATCATTAAAAACGGGGCAAGAACATACTTACAATCGAGCTTGGAAGCTTGGAAAACCCTAGCCATGGTTTCTCCATGCAAGTTTCAGCCATAGCTTGAAGAAGTACAAAAATTGGTATTTAGTTTTGTTTTTAATTCATTTTAATTATTAAATGACCAAAATGCCTCTAACTTAAAAATATTCTATTTCACCTATTTCATGTCCTTTTTTGTCCAACAAGTTAGCCAATGGTCTAATTACCATATAAGGACATCCAATTTAAAATTTCATAGCAATTAGACACCTCTAGCTTCTAGAACTCAAGTTTTGCTCTTTTTACAATTTAGTCCTTTTGACCAAATTGAGTGCCCAAACGTCAAAATTTTCGAACGAAATTTTCACGAAATCATTCCGTGAAATTGTATACCATAAAAATATAATAAAAATAAATTTTATTAAGTAAAATTTGTGGTCTCGAAATCACTGTTTCGACTAGACCCTAAATCAGGATGTTACAACTCTCCCCCTTTAGGGATTTTCGTCCCCGAAAATCTTATCAGAAGAAGTTGCAACTTTCATGAAACACTTTCACTAACTTCTCAGAATCAAAAATCATTTAACTTCGTCTATCTCTTTTCAATAACCTTTGAACTTTAGCACACAGTGCCAGAGCATATCGTAAAAAATCTGAGTTACTCTCTTAGACTCACCATCAATCTATAGATGTATTACAATGCCAAGATTCAATTGCGTACTCATAGTTTCCTGTAGCTTTTTCCATAATTGTGATATAGCTCTCGGATCTCAATCTGAAAAAAATGGAGACTGATACTTCGCATAATCAAATAATCCCAGAAACATTTTACTCGACTGGTTTGTTAAATAAGAAATCTGTACACGAAAGATCAATCAAAATCCGATAACATCTTCCTTTTCTGAGATAAAGATAATTCAGATATGAAATCTATAGTGTTTCCATCTCATTTTCATTCTAGAATCATCACTGACTGTAATAGTTCTGAATACTCTTGAAGTTTGGCTTTTACCTGTTGACAAATCGACATTTGAATACAAATACAAAATATCATGTAACATCCATAATCACTAGCACATATACTCTATATAACTGCACATTTTATTACTCTTGGATGAACAGACTAGCTACTATTGAGCCTCGTACAAAACTTCTGCATAAATTCTGGATTCATCAATACACAAATTCTATCTTGAAATAACAATAATAGCAGGAACCATGTCCGACCTGACATTCAACATCAGAAGTAAACTCATTCTGAATCCATTTAAATTATAATTCACTATCACATTTTCAAGCTTATCAGTTTCGCAAAGAAAACCTCGCTTTAACATTTAATATAGCTATAATTAGACCATTATCAAATAAGATCAATCAAGTAACTAGTACTCACAAAAATAAACAAAGATTTTCCATCCAGGTATCTGTAGCTATAACTGCTTTCTCCATGATTGATTGATAATTTCCTGAAATCTTTTAATATCTCAAGTCATCAACACTGTCTTAAACTCATATTTTTTTTTCTGTGCCGATAGATACATTAAACTCTTATGATCAAGAAACATGTAAAAATCTTCGTCGAACAAACAATGTCGTCAAATTCTCAATACAAACATAGTAGTGACTATCTCTAAATCATTAGTCGAATAGTTCCTTTTTAATGTGACATTAACCGTCTGAAAACCAGAACCATCACTTTACATTCTAGCAATAAAACACATTCTGATCCGTTCACTAGTGCATCACTGAAAAATCATAAATTCATTACTCAATTCAAACTGAACTCAAAACCAGAGCTTCGGTTAATAATACCTTCAATTGCTTCAACTTTGCTAGCATGCCCAGACCATTCAAACTTTCACAATTGGGATAACTTTATTAACAGAACATTTTTAATTTAGAATAACATCACCCATTTAAAACAAATCTAATAGGTATTTTTCTATATCATGCTTTCAAGAATATCAATTCTTCATTTAGACTGCCCGTCTATACACTCGTGAATGCACAAAATTCATTCTTTTAGCTGAGGAGATACTTAAATACATATAACTCAAATCACATCCCAAAAAATCAGCTCATTCTGATAAAAACGGTTGAGTCGATCTCAACTATCGAATAACACATCTCAAAATGCTTATTTCTTCGGCCTATTAAAAAATCTCAAGCACACAATCTTTCAAAATTCTCTTATCATGCTAATCAAAGGCCTTTACAATCGCATTAGCTCAAAGAAACAAAGACATCTCGATTGAATGCATTGACTTTAATCAATTTACTTGAGAAAGAAATCCATCAAACGATTTGAGTTTGTGCTTCCATCATTTATACCGTTGCCAAAGTCAATTCCTTACACGAAAATTAGAGAAATCCAGATACCTGAGCCACCATGTTCCTATGATCAAACTAGAAATACAACCATAATAGACATAGTTATCACAAGTCAAAGAACACTATTTCAAGATGAGCAATGGTTGATAATTCATAAAATAAGAATGATAGGAAAATCGAGATAAAGAAATCTAAGATACAAACTACACCGGAAGTCCGAGAACATAACTCATAAGAAAATAACAGAGATCTTGATGATTCTTCAGAGAAAACAGCAGAAAAATAATGCTTACCAGCTCTGGACATCCATCATAACAGAGATAATATATTTTTCGTGTACATAAAACAAAACCATAGTAGAAATATAAGAATAGTCTCATATAAAATTTTTTTTACCATCGACTTCATTCTAACATATTAGAATAGAATTTCGAAGAGATAAAGAAATACCGATCATAAACTGTAACACCCCTTACCTATGTCAAAAGTCGAGAAAAGGAACAAGGCATTACCGGACTTAAACATATACATTCATGCAAAAACTGGGCCATAAAATCTCTTTTAATTCAAAACCTTTCGAACACATGCATGCCATCCCTTATTTGGTTCTACGAAGCCCAAAACATTCATCAGAATCGATTCGGGACTAAACCGAAAACTTTAAGAAGTTTCAGGAAAACTTAGCAAATTTTACCATGAAACAAGGTCCCACACCCGTATGGACATAGGGACACGTTCGTGTCTCCAAGCCGTGCCCCTCACACGGTTGAGACACATGATCATGTTTCAGCCCGTATGGCCAACACTTAGGCTATTTTCCAAGCCTTCATGTTACCCATAATCTTTTACAACCTTATGCACATCAAAATCACAAATCATGGCATCTATTTAGTGATTAAACACTCTTTATTAAGACATATCCTTAACATTAACATGTCCTCTTACAGGTAATGCATCTACTCATGCAATACCAAGTCTAGACTCCTTATTTCACATTCATAAGACTTGTCATTTTGATGACCACTTTTATCATTATACTATGGTTACCAACTTATTCATCAAGCACTCATGTTCAATCAACATCACGTTGTGTCTATAACATGTAATTACTATATGGCTATGGCCACCTCAGTTGGTCATAAAGCATACATCCAACACACATGTCATATTACTAACCATGCAAGGCAAACAAACATAATCACATTATAAACATAAGACATGACATGAATAGCTAGACTTACAAGCCATAATCAATATGAGCCACATCTCATGGCTATATACATATAACTCATTATAAGCCAACACATTTGGCCAAAGAAAGTACATGTCAATCAACTAGATCCCTATACATGCCACTCACTTGAAATTTCTAATATATGCTTCATTATTCCAAAGATAGCGACTTGATAGTGTGATGCTGCCTTCGACGATCTCCAACCCCGAGCTAACCTGAAAACACTAAAGGAAAGGAAGGGAAGGGAGTAAGCTATATAGATTAGTAAGACCGTATGAAAATAATAAGCAATTTATCAACTTGCTTCTCATGGTAATACAACCCAATTTGCATTTTCACTCATGTTCCAGTCATGTTGTTTTCTCGAGTCAGTCATTAAATTATTTATATCTGGAGCTACGAAACTCTAAATTAAGATCCACTAATTTTTCCTAAAACTAGACTTATATATCTTCTTACCATAAAAATTTCAAAATATTTGGTTTAGCCAATTAGTACAGTTTATTCTGTAAATTCACCCTTGATTCGCTGCCTGACACCTTCTACCAGTATTTACTAAAAGTTAATTATCTTTTCGTATGGAACTCTAATGATGTTCCTATTTATTTATATTAAAAATAGACTCATTAAGGAATCTAGTCATATAAATTATAACCCATAATTATTATTTTACAATTTTTGATGATTTTCCCAAATCAGAATAGGGGATTTCGAAATCATTCTGACTATGTCTCACACAATTTCAAATATTTCATAATATGAAATTCTTTTGCTTACACCATTTCTTCTATGTGTAACTAGACTAAATAAGCTTCAATTCCATATTTTATTCAGTCTCTATTTCACTTTCTTCTATTTTTGGTGTATTTTCAAAGTCGGACTACTGCTGCTGCCTGAAACAATTTTATTACTATATTTCACTCTTTTATGGTCATTTTTAAATGGGCATTTATGCCAATCCATTTCTCCTTTCATGTCCATTTGGCCACCAAGTAAAGGAATATACATTTCATGTCTCAATTTAATGTGGCCTCAAAGTCACACACATAATCATCAATCACAAGGTCACCACAATTTCATTTTAATAGGCATAACTTACTTATTTGTATCCTTACCAAAGGTGCATTGTTTCAAATTCGCAATAGCATTTGAGCTTCGAATACATACTTATATCTTTTCAGCATGCTTATATATTTAACTTCTCGCTTTCATCACAAGCTTTGAACTATCTGTTGAACCACTTGGAATACTAGAGGATAATTGGGAAATCTTACACATATCGATGCCGATGCCATATCCCATACACATATCGATGCCGATGCCATATCCCAGATATGGTCTGACACTGGCTCTAACATATCCATGCTGATGCATGTCCCAGACATGTCTTACACTACCACATCTCGTAGCCGACGCATGTCTCAGACATGTCTTACACTGGCTTACATCTTGAGGCCGATGCATGTCCCGGACATGTCTTACACTAGCTCTCGTCTCAATGCCGATGCATGTCCCAAACATGTCTTACACTAGCATTTCATAATGTGGCCGATGCATGTCCCAGACATGTCTTACACTGGCTCACATAACAACAGTGTCTCAATGCCCGTATCCTAGGTATTTCCAAAGGTCTAACCAGGATTTCTCAAGGGTCACATCGTAGCCAAGCTCGTTCGAAGAATTGATCATACAATTCACAAGGTTCGTCGCCATAAGAACTTTCAGTTCATTTCATCATTCTATAATTTACTCATCTCAACAAGCTATCATATTTCATCAATTTCCAATATTCCATAAATACACAAAGTAGAATCGACATATTAAGCTTTCGATTATTTCATAGGGTATAATATTTTCACATACACCCTAGCACTAACATATAAATCAATACAATAATAAAAAGGAGATTTTCAAGTATAACAATAACAACATTAATAACATGCTTATTAAATCACACGGAATTACCTCGAATACGAAAACAATAATTTTACCATTAGTACATAACCTTGTTTTTTCTCGATTTAAGCTCGAATCTTGATTTGATTGATCTATCATTTAAAATATAGCCTATTTAGGACTCACATTATTCAAATTGACCCAAAAACCATATTTTGGCAAATTTACAATTTTGCCCCTAAATTTTGCCAAAATTAAGCTTTTGCCCCTAGGTTCGTAAAATTTTTTTATTTAATTTTCTTGCTCTTTAAGCCTAGCCGAACCATTTTCATAACTATAGCAACTCAAGATTTCAATTATTACACACATTTACTCTCTATTTTATAAACTTTATAAAATGATACTTTTAGGTGTTATCATGCTAATACCTTTCACAAAAGTTGTTTATTTCACAACTAAGATTCATTTTCTTCCATAAAAATGCAGCAAAAAACATGAATATTCTCATGGTAAAACCCTAGAATTTCAACCATTTTACAAAATAGTCCCCTCATTAGCTAGATTAAGCTACAAAGGTTCTAAAAGTACAAAAATTATCAAAAATAAGCATCTAAATCACTTACTTGTGAGGGTGAGGAGTTTGATGAAATTTCAAGCTTCCAAACCCTTATTTTTGCTAGTATTTTTGGTGAAGAAAGATAGAGAAGAAGGGTGGCTACTTTTGTTTTATTTTATTTGTGTTTGCTTATGTCATCAAATACCAACCATACCAAAATTTGTCTTTTCAACTCTTTTGCTCCCCCTATGGCCGGCCATCACTTATCTAATAGCCTAATTTCACTTTAAAGACCCCTAATTAACGTTCTATAGCAATTTGACACCTTTGACTATTAAAACAAAACTTTTTCCCTTTATGCAATTTAGTTCTTTTTCGCGATTAAGCACTCAAACGCCAAAATTAATTCACTAAAATTTTCATGCACTTATATAATCATGCTATAACACATTAAATAATATTAAAATAATTTCTTGACCTCGGATTTGTAGTTTCAAAACCACTGCTCTGACTAATCCCTATTTCGGGATGTTACAATTCTCCCCCTTAGGGATTTTCGTCCCCGAAAATCTTACCATAAAAGAGGTTTTGATGTTCACATAAACTTCTCTTTCCCATAATCATTGTTAAAGAACTTTCACTCGACTATGTCTCTAATACTTATCTCTTTACCTTTCCATATTAGTATCAGAAGCAGTTCATTGCTATACCGTACCTCGGCTGAATTTCAACCTCTACTTGAGAGTTCATATACACAAAGGTCTCGTTTATGACATTATATCACTTATACACACATACTTGAATCTTTTCAAATTTGAATAGTGAAACTAGCCGGTTCATCTCGGTCTCATACTCTCTATAATTTAATACAGTCCGATTTTTTTTTTTGCCAATTCAACTCTCAGTTACCTTTAATTCCAAAGCCTCCTCTCATTTTCCCATGAATTCATGATATAAAACCCAGATCCTCAATCCGATTAATGGAGACTAAAATTTTAAAATATCCAACAATCATAAAGACACGTAATTCCTCAAACCTGATGAGCGAAAATTCAGTACATACTAACATGATTAACATATCTCATCAGACATTTAACAATAAGCCACATAACATTTTTCTCTTTCAGAGACAGTAATAAATCAGACATGAAATCCATAGTAACTTCTTCTTATTTCCATTCCATTTCCAACATGGGCGAAGATAATTCTGATGACACTTGATATACATTTCTTAAACTTTCAACATTTCAAGTATTCGTACCCAATTATCAACGATGTCGAGTTCCAAAATCGATCGCTAATACATTACTCCTGTAAGTTTTCTTGGGAAATCTCTGTATAAGTTCTGGATTTTCTACCCAAATGTTTACCACTACATTTTGCTCTTCTTAAAGATCGTACAATAAATATTACTGAAAATAAAAAAGTCTTTGTCCAATGTATACTAGATCAATTCAAATGCTTCGGTTAATAATATTTCCATCTGTCCAAACTTTGCTAATGTTAAATCCTCATACAGAAATTTGAGAACTCCAATTACTAAGATCATCCAATTACCATAATCAAATCAGAAATATAGTCATACTTGATATATATATATCGCAAGCTAAAGGTCATACTTTAACTATAAGCCATATTCGACAAGTGACGAGATAAAGATGACCAAGAATTCACGATACAAAAATCTGTAACAGAGAAATCCAGAATATAAAAATCCAACATAAAGAAATCCAAAACAAAAAAAATCCAATCACTATACCATATCGAAAGAACGAGGACAAAATTTGTAAGAAAATATGAGAGACCTCAATGGTTCCTTAGAGAATAGAAATCCAGAAGAAAATATCATTGTGACCACCAAAGATAGATGTAACAAGAATGTCATACCTTCCCATATACATATTGGACAAATTAACTATTAGCAGAAGCCGATCATAGCATCATACACACCCTTTTCATCAATTCTCAATAGACAAAAGGTAACTGAATACCAGAAAGAAATAGGATCATGTAGACTATGTACCAATTAGACTGACAATGCCTTTGTCTATCATCAAGATCAGGGAACATTTTCGTATTACAAAAATTCATCGGAAAATAGATAGTCTCAATAAATTTTCGACAGACAATTGATTTCATACTATATTTCAAGGGAGGCAGTCATGATCTGCTCACTGTAATTACCGTACACGGACATTTCATATTTCAAAAATTATTTCCCGACATCTTTTCAGAATATATTGATTTCCAAAGTTTACCTTTTTACTAACTGTGATATTGTGAAAATTTAAATAATCTTTCAGTCAATCCGATATCTTTCTAGCTCTATCTGTACTTATCAACTCATTTTCAATTGCTAATCGTGCTTATAACCATTCTATCACTGAATCCTTTGGTTTCTCATCCGAAAACTTGTTCATCACAAATCTCAGAAAATTCCATTATAGAACACCACTTTGGTAAGGGGGAGGGGGTCGTAGGGCCTCTAACTCGACTCTCATATAAATATGAATGTATCACAATTTTTATCATCATGGCAATATTAGCACAATCATGTCATTCATTTCGGGTAGACTAACATTCATATTGATTTTACGCTCACTTTCCAGTTATCTCATTTAAACAAGTATACTTATGCATGCATTCCATGTTTTCTGGATAACTTTACTAATCTATTCATTTGATCATACAAGTCATGCACATGATATCATACAAGGGCCAACAAACATGGTTAAATTTATCACAAACTATACTTTTACCTCGTACACCTTCATTTAGACAAATCATTACAATAATGTAAATTAGTCCAAGCAATTTAACATATTTACTCAGACTATGTGAATTTGCCAACCATATTCATTCAAATAAGTATACATGAACATTCTTTCTACTTGTATTTTTAGTAAGTTATCTAAACACATGTATTCACTTGAACAAATCAATCATGTACACCATGGAATTATCAATTAATCATAGATAGGCTCATTATACCATGTACATATACATTTCACAAATTCTTGTTTGTAACTTTCTGAGTTTCAACTCTTCATAACTGCACTTTATTGAATACTTTAGCATCATTATCTTCGTGATCGGGTGTAGCTCGGTTGGAGAGTACCCTGCCCACATAAGATAGTTCTCATTCGCGTCGGGAGACATCACACTATCACAAACTTATGGCATGTATAGCTAGGCTCTTACACGTGCTAGGTTAGTCTGAGAATCGACTAAACCATGCTCTGATACCACTAAATAAAACACCCCTTACCCATGTCAGATGCCGAGACAGGGTACAATGCATTACCAGACTTAAAAATACACATTCATGCAAAAATCGGGCCATAAAATCTCTTCTAATTTAAAACCTTTCGAACACATGCATGTTGTCCCTTGTTCGGGTTTACGAAGCCCAAAACATTCATTGGAATCAATTCGGGACTAAACTGAGAACTTTAAGAAGTATCAGAAAAATTTAAAAAATTTTCCCATGGAACAGGGTCACACGCTCGTGTGGACATAGAGACATGCTCGTATGCCTTTGGCATGCCCGTGTCTTCAGGCCGTGCAACTCTCTGTTTATGACATCAGCATGCACATCAAACCATGCGCCCGTGTCTCCAGGCCGTGTCCCTCACACGGTTGAGACACACGATCGTGTTTCAGCCCGTGTGGCCAACACTTAGGCTATTTTCCAAGCCTTCATGTTATCCATAATCTTTTACAACCTTATGCACATCAAAATCGCAAATCATGGCATCTATTTAGTGATTAAACACTCTTTATTAAGACATATCCTTAACATTAACATGTCCTCTTACAGGTAATGCATCTACTCATGCAATACCAAGTCTAGACTCCTTATTTCACATTCATAAGACTTGTCATTTTGATGACCACTTTTATCATTATACTATGGTTACCAACTTATTCATCAAGCACTCATGTTCAATCATTATCATGTTGTGTATATAACGTGTAATTACTATATGGCTATGACCACCTCAGTTGGTCATAGAGCATACATCCAACACACATGTCATATTACTAACCATGCATGGCAAACAAACATAATCACATTATAAACATTAGACATGACATGAATAGCTAGGCTTACAAGCCATAATCAATATGAGCCACATCTTATGGCCATATACATATAACTTATTATAAGCCAACACATTTGGCCAAAGCAAAATAATACATGTCAATCAACTAGATCCCTATACATGCCACTCACTTGAAATTTATAATATATGCTTCATTATTCCAAAGATAGCGACTTGATAGTGTGATGCTGCCTCCGACGATCTCCAACCCTGAGCTAACCTGAAAACACTAAAGGAAAGGAAGGGAAGGGAGTAAGCTTTATAGCTTAGTAAGACCGTATGAAAATAATAAGCAATTTATCAACTTGCTTCTCATGGTAATACAACCCTATTTGCATTTTCACTCATGTTCTAGTCATGCTATTTTCTCGAGTCATATTCACTAAATTACTTATAAATGGAGCTACAAAACTCAAAATTATGATCCGCTAATTTTACCTGAAACTAGACTCATATATATTCTTACCATAAAAATTTCAAATTTTTTGGTTTAGCCAATTAGTACAATTTATTCTATAAATTCACCCTTTATTTGCTGCCCAACAGCTTCTACCAGTCTTTACTAAAAACTAATTATCTCTTCATATGGAACACGAATGATGTTGAAATTTATTTATTGTAAAAATAGACTCATTAAGGAATAAAGGCATATAAATTATAACCCATAATTGTTATTTTACATTTTTTTATGATTTTCCAAAATCAGAATAGGGGATTTGGAAATCATTCTGACTATGTCTCACATAATTTCAAATATCTCATAATATGAAATTCTTTTGCTTACACCGTTTCTTCTATGTGCAACTAGACTAAATAAGATTAAATTCCATATTTTATTCAGTCTCTATTTCACTTTCTTCTATTTTTGGTGTATTTTCAAAGTCGGACTACTACTGCTGTCTGAAACTATTTTATTACTATATTTCACTCTTTTATGGTCATTTTTAAATGGGCATTTATGCCAATCCATTTCTCCTTTCATGTTCATTAGGCCACCAAGTAAAGGAATATACATTTCATGTCTCAATTTAATGTGGCCTCAAAGTCACACACATAATCATCAATCACAAGGTCACCACAATTTCATTTTCATAGGCATAACTTACTTATTTGTATCCTTACCAAAAGTGCATTGTTTCATGTTCGCAATAGCATTTAAGCTTCGAATACATACTTGTACCTTTTCAGCATGCTTATATATTTAACTTGTCGATTTCATCGCAAGCTTTGAACTATCCGTTGAACCACTTGGAATACCAGAGGATAATCGGGAAGTCTTACACATATCGATGTCAATGCCGTATCCCAGATATGGTCTTACACTGGCTCTCACATATCTGTGCTGATGCATGTCCTAGACATGTCTTACACTAACACATCTCGTAGTCGATACATGTCCCAGACATGTCTTACACTGGCTTACATATCGAGGCCGATGCATGTCACAGACATATGTTACACTAGCTCTTGTCTCAATGCTGATGCATGTCCCAAACATGTCTTACACTAGCATTTCATAATGTGGCCGATGCATGTCCTAGACATGTCTTACACTGGCTCACATACAGCTGTGTCTCGATGCCTGTATCCTAGGTATTTCCAAAGGTCCAACCGGGATTTCTCAAGGGTCACATCATAGCCAAGCTTGTTCGAAGAATTGATCATACAATTCACAAGGTTCGTCACCATAAGAACTTTTAGTTCATTTCATCATTCTATAATTTACTCATCTCAACAAGCTATCATATTTTATCAATTTCCAATATTTCATAAATACACAAAGTGGAATCGACATATTTAGCTTTCGATTATTTCATAGGGTATAATATTTTCTCATACACCCTAGCACTAACACATAATTCAATACAATAATAACAAGGAGATTTTCAAGTATAACAATAATAACATTAATAACATGCTTATTAAATCACACGGACTTACCTCGAATACGAAAACGACGATTTTACCATTGGTCCATAACCTTGTATTTTCTCGATTTAAGCTCGAATCTCGATTTCCTTGATCTATCATTTAAAATATAGCCTATTTAGGACTCACATTATTCAAATTGACCCAAAAACCATATTTTGGAAAATTTACAATTTTTCCCCTACACTTTGCCAAAATTATACTTTTGCCTTTATGCTCGTAAAATGATTTTTTATTCAATTTTATTACTCTTTAAGTCTAGCCGAACCATTTTCATAACTATAGAAACTCAAGATTTTAATTATTACACACATTTACTCTCTATTTTACAAACTTTATAAAATGATACTTTTAGGTGTTTTCATGCTAACACATTTCACAAAAGTTGTTTATTTCACAACTAAGATTCATTTTATTCCATAAAAATGCAGCAAAAAACATGAATATTCTCATGGAAAAACCCTAGACTTTCAACCATTTTGCAAAATAGTTCCTTCATTAGCTAGATTAAGCTACAAGGGTTCCAAAAGTACAAAAATTATAAAAAATAAGCATCTAAATCACTTACTTGTGGGGGTGAAGAGTTTGCTGAAATTTCAAGCTTCCAAAACCTTATTTTTTCTGGTATTTTCAATGAAGAAAGATGGAGAAGAAGGGTGGCTACTTTTGTTTTATTTTATTAGTGTTTGCTTATGTCATCAAATACCAACCATACCAAAATTTGACTTTTCAACTCTTTTGCTCCCCCTATGGCCTGCCATCACTTATCTAATGGCCTAATTTCACATTAAAGACCCCCAATTAAGGTTCTCTAACAATTTGACACCTTTGACTATTAAAACAAAACTTTTTCCCTTTATGCGATTTAGCCCTTTTTCGCGATTAAGCACTCAAACGCCAAAATTAATTCACTAAAATTTTCATGCACTTATATAATCATGCTATAACACATTAAATAATATTAAAATAATTTCTTGACCTCGGATTTGTGGTTCCAAAATCACTGTTCCGACTAAGCCCTATTTCAGGATGTTACATAAGCTGACCAGACCAACAAGGCTTTCGTCTAACATCATAGTTAGCTAGCATTCGCGCAACATAAGAACTCTATCAGAAAGTGAACAATCACACACATATCTCTGAGGTTAAAAGAATATATAGATTACCCAGAAAAGATCATCATATTCATTTCAACTGTAACTGTCACATACACAGACATCGTTACTACTCAAATATCATTTCTCTGATTAATTTTGTCATCATGAACCCCGTATTATTCCACTCAGTAATGAAAACCAATTCAAGAAAAATTTCAGCATACTCATACTTTAAACATCATATCTGAATAAGTCAATTTGCCAAGATTAACTTTTTCTTTAACCGTAATATCGTGTAATTTATATAACCTTTAAAACAAATTGACATCTCTTATAGAACTGTATTCACTTGCCAAAATATTCTCGACTCCGTATGCTTTACTAATTATTTCACCACCAAATTCTTTAGTTTCCCACTTATGAATTTATTCAACGTAGTTCTCGTGAATCTTCATCATAAAGCAACACTGGTAAGGGGGTAAGGTCGTAAAGCCTCTAACTTGACTCTTATAAGTACACATATATGACTTTGCATTCATCATTAACATAACTTCATCCTAATCATATAATTCACCTCAGGCAAATTAACATGCGTATTTATGTTACACGAACTTACCAGTTGCATTTATTTGGACAATTGCACATAAACGCACATTTCATCAATTTTGAGTAACTCTATTTATCATTTTCACTTAATCAAGCTTGCTGAGCACACAACATCATATGAATGCAAAACAAACATGGATGGACATTTCATCATATGAGCTTTCATTTCATTTC
The DNA here is from genome assembly GCA_025698465.1 of Gossypium longicalyx. Classification (NCBI taxonomy): domain Eukaryota; kingdom Viridiplantae; phylum Streptophyta; class Magnoliopsida; order Malvales; family Malvaceae; genus Gossypium; species Gossypium longicalyx. Next base: position 72,897,704 of record CM046998.1, on the reverse strand, counting down.
ACATTTCTACATTTCTCAATTTAGGGTTATCCTATTTAATACTTTATCACATACATATCATGAACTTCTATTCATACCTTTCCAGATTTTAACACATCGTAAACACATTTCAATAATCTCAATATCATTTTCAGCATTATCGTAAATAGCTCGGTTGGAAGTCATCTCTGTCTTAACAAAACAATTTCATTAGAGTCAGGAGATATCACACTATCACAAGTAGTAATATGGCATGTATAGCTAGACTCACATACGCTAGGTTAGTCCGAAAATCGACAAACCATAGCTCTAATACCACTAAATGTAACTCCTCTTACCCGTAACGAAGCCAGGATAGGATACGAGGTGTTACCAAACACATACGCAATTATTCATGCAAAACCGGGCTACAAAATTTCATTCAATTTAAAATGAATCAAACACATGTACATTGTCCCTTGTATGGGCCTATAAGACCCAAAACATACACTGAAGGTGATTTGAGACTAAACCGAGAATTTCTAAAAATTTTACAACAGTTAAGAAATTTTCCATGTTTAGAGAGTCACATGCTCGTATGGATTAGGCCATGTGGTCACACACGCCCGTGTCCTCAGCCCGTGTGACTCTCTATTTATGATGTTATTAACAAATAGGGTCACACGACCAAGTCACACGCCCGTGTGCTAGGTCGTGTCCTCTACACGGCTAAGACACATGGTCGTGTCTCTGCCCATGTGGCCGAGAAAATGGCTATTTACCAAGCCATTTGTCACCTTTACTTGCACATACTTAAACACAACTTCAATAGTACATCTAATGGCATAAATAAACTACCATCAAGCAATAACATATCATTTTCACACCATCATCTATCAAGCATTAAACATCATGCCTTATCAAATCATTTCATACTAAATTCACACTCAAAAGGCATTAACATATGAAAAAAATTCATATCCATTATATATATCAAGAAAATATAAACCACATCACAAAACATTGCTATATGTACATGCATAATTATATGGGCTTACAACCAATTAGCCAATATAGCCAATTTGCATGGCTACAAATTACATCCAACCTTTAGCCTTCACAAGCCAATACATTTAACCAATTCATAATGACTCATACAGCAAATAACCAAGTCCCTATACATGCCATAAACTTAAAGGGGTTTGCATTCACTTATACCCAACATGATAGCTTGATAGTGTAATAGCATCTCCGGCGATCTCCAGCCCGAGCTAGCTAAATTAACCTATAAGAGATGGGAAAAGAAGGGAAGTAAAATTTAAAGCTTAGTAAGTCCGTATGAAAATAATAAACATTTTATTAACATGCTTCTACCAATTCTCATAACATGATCTCAAGGTAACACAATCATATTTGCACTTTTTTACTTATATTCATGACAAGCTGTCCACTCGAGTCATGGTCACTCAATTACTTATAACTTGAGCTACAGAATTCTGAATTAAGATCTATTAAAAGAATTTGAAACTAGACTCATATATATTTCTACCATAAAATTTTCAGAATTTATGGATTAGCCAATAAGTACAGTTTATTCTTCAAAAATTACCTCTGTTCTACTATTTGACAGCTTTGACCTTTCTTTACTAAAAATTAATTATATCTTAATACGTGATTCGAATGATGTTCCCATCTATTTCTTTTGAAAACTTACTCATTAAAAATTTAGTCATATAAATTCTAACCCATAATTATTTTTGTAAAATTTTTAGTGATTTTTCAAAATCAGAACAGGGGAATCCAAAATCATTCTGACATTGTCTTACAAAAATTCAAATATCTCATAATATGAAATCATTTTTCTTACAAAGTTTCTTCTATGTAAGACTAGACTCAATAAGCTTTAATTTCATATTCTAGTCAGTCTCTAATTCAATTTTCAAAATTTTTGGTGGATTTTCAAAGTCGGACTACTGCTGCTGTCCAAAACTATTTTTGTGCAATGTAATGATAACTATCATAAATTCATTTTCAACTAATCATGAACTCACCATTTCATGGATTCCATATTTAATTACACAATGTAAGTTAGCATGATATTGGAACAAAATTCATAATCATAATTCATACATCTTAGCTCACCGAGGTATCAACATTTCAAAATCTCAATAACCATAAGCTTAGCGTACATACCTATACCCCTTTTAACATTTTTCACATATTCATTCTTGTCTCTGACATACCCTTTTGGGACTATCATCAAATCATTCTTTGAACTACCAATTGAACACTCAGAATAACACTGGATACGTGAAAAACCTTGCACCTAAGTGCCATACATACATACGTAGCCAAAGCTACCTCATAACATGTAATGCTCGAAATGGAGCTACTCACGGGCCCACTAGCATAAGCTATCGGCCAGGGTGTAACTACGTAGGCTGTTCACACAAGCTGTCAGGTATCCAAACCACTTAGGACTACCTAGCCACTGGTAGGATACACAAGACCAGCACCCGGAACCAAATTACATGTATCTCGTACATCATGAACTCAGACCACTCAATGAGCTTAGATGTCGCATATATATCACGAACCCAGACCGCTCAATGAGTTCAGATTCCTTGATTCCTAGTGACATGTCACTTGTATCCTAGACTATTCCTAAGGTTCAAACGGGGTTTCCTTTCTTGTTGTATCACTGTCGAACTTACTCGTAATGTCGTTTACGATATCCATAATACCAACCATGTACTCATGGAATATCAAGGCATATAATTCATAATAACAAATAAGCATTTAAATTCATATAACATTAAAGCATTAAAATATGTAACACATCATATTATTTACATGTGAGCTTACAATTCATGTAATATCAAGCATTAACATTCAAGTATAACATTGCATTATTATTATCGTACGAACTTACGTCGATACCAAAAATGGTGAAAAAATGACTTAACCGTCAAATACTTGTTTTTCCCCGATCTAAGTCCGAATCTCATTTTCCTTGATCTATAATATCACATCTAGCTTACTAATTAGTCAATTATTCATTGTGATCCAAAAGTCATATTATGGCAAAATTACATTTTTGCCCTTAAACTTTGTCATATTTATATTTTTGCCCCTAGGCTCGTAAAATGAAATTTATTCAATTTATTTGTACTTTAAGCCTAGCTGAATCATTTTCATAACTATAGCAGCCCATAATTTCCACTAAATCACACTTTTATGACAAATTTTCAACTTTTACAAATTAGTCCTTTTTAGTGTTTTCACCGAAAACTACTTAGTAAAAGTCGTTTAACACAAAACAAACATTCATATTCCTCCCTAAAACATCAAAATACACACATGTAGCACATGGTAAATTTTTAAACATCAAACCTAGCTCAAATAAATGGTAGAAATAGCTAGATCTTGTTACGACGATTTCAAAAACGTAAAAATAATTAAAAATGGGGCAAGAACGGACTTACAATCAAGCTTGGAAGCTTGGAAAATACTAGCCATGGTTTCTCTAGGCAAGTTTCGGCCATATCTTGAAGATGGACAAAAATTGGCTTTTAATTTTGTTTTTAATTCATTTTAATTACTAAATGACCAAAATGCCCCTAACTTAAAAATATTCTATTTCACCTATTTAATGTCAATTTTTGTCCAACAAATTAACCAATGGTACAATTATAATATAAGTACCTCCAATTTAAAATTTCATAGCAATTAGACACCTCTAGCTTCTAGAACTCAAGTTTTACACTTTTTACAATTTAGTCATTTTGACCAAATTGAGTGCCCAAACGTCAAAATTTTCGGACGAAATTTTCACAAAATCATTTCGTGAAATTTTCAGACCATAAAAATATAATAAAAATAAATTTTCTTATGTCAGATTTGTGGTCTCGAAACCACTATTCTGATTAGACCCTAAATTGGGATGTTACATCGTGTAACACTCTAACTTGTGCACATGGCCTTGCCACACGCCCGTGTGCTAGGCCATGTAGTTAATTAATTCATTTCAAAATTAGGTGCAGTTTTCACATTGTCAAGACCTATGCCCATGTTCTAGGCCGTGTAGTACACACAGTTGAGACACACACCCATGTCTCTATCTGTGTGCTCAATTCTGACATTCTGTTTCTCAAAATTTAGGATGCAGGGAATACACGGCCTAACTACACACCCATGTACTCGGCTGTGTGTCACACGCGTTCTAGACACACGCCCGTGTGTCTACCCGTGTGGACAAAATAAAGCCATTTCTACCTTCATTTCTCACCCAAAACCACAACCATGACTTGCACTTGAAACACACATCCAATACCAACAATTCCAAGCATTCAAATTAAAAAAATTCTATCATTCAACATGGCATACCATTGCAGGCATACCTATTCACAATCTTGCCTTAGTCTAGTCCATATATTAGACATAATAGATCAACTACTTAACACATATGTAGCTACCATAGTATGACATTACAAATATATCAAAACAAACTATTACTAGCCATTCCAATGGCTAGATTACAAGCATCATTTATATTTACATGCCAATATGGCCAATATATCCTATACATGCCATTACAATCATAATTGATTTACCATATTATACCGAAATGGGCCGATGGATAGTGTGAGTGATCTCCGCCAAGCTTCCAATCCAATGAGCTTCTGATTCACTATAAAATAGGGAAATAAAACTAAGTAAGCATATAATGCTTAGTAAGTTTGTATAACATGGTACTTAACTTACCATTCATTCTATTTTGAGGTAACTATGTAAGGCATATTCAATCAATTTGCCCTCAAGCCTTACACATATCCTCATTGCCCTTGTTAGTCATATAATCCATAATAACATCACAAACATATATGAGCTCAACAACAATCAAGTTTCCATGCACATATGCTTTCCACAACATTTATTCATTTAACATGTATAAATCATCTCTTTATATTACAAGTATAATGTCATAATAGTTCATCTCGAGTTCAAATTATTTCATGTTAGAACTTTACTCATATCAGTCGAAATATCAAGGTCACGAATAGTACACTCAAGGGGTACAAATCTATAATCAAGGATGATCATACTCATCAAATAAATATCATGTACAAATATCATTATCCCATATTACCATATATCAATCATCTCATGTTTTCATATATCAATTGTGATGTATCCTCATTTTCATGTATTTTAGACAAATACGTGTAATAGCTCATTTCTTATTCATATCTTCTCATGTCAAGATTTTTACCCATTGAATTTATTCGAAATATCTGTGGATACACATGTAGTACACTCGAGGTGTTCAAATCAAGATCCGTCAATTCATGTCCAATGGTACCCATAAGGTACTATCTCAGATAGTACCCTCTCGAGCCACACATGTATACAACAGAATTACCAATTCAGGCTAAATTCTGTCTCAAGTATATATTTACTTAATAGAGCTTAGTCAGGATTACCAGTCCAGGCTAAATCCTTTTTATGACATATGCTCGAGAGGACTCATATCAAGATTACCCATCCGGGCTAAATCCCCTCCGCAACAAATGCAGGACCTAATTCATTTTCGAAAATCACATATCCATCGATTTTTCATTTATTCGACTGAGATTTAAACATTTTTAAGCATTATCGGGCAAGTGATTATTTCATACATCCATAACATTCATATAATTCAAGTAAATACATTCCACATTCATTTCAAGCATATTTTATCATTTATCATTTATCGACATTATTATTGATCAGGCTATAACGAGTTTGTGATCATTTCACATATTTATGGCATTTATACAATTCACAAACACAACATTAAATTCAAGTATAAAAGACTTATACAATTTAGTTACACAAACTTACCTCGACAAATGTTCATGTACATAAATCTACTAATCCGACATTTTCCTCCTTTCCTCTTTCTAGCTCCAAATTTGGTCTATCCAGATCTATACGAGTAAATTTAACATCAATTTATCATATTTTATATTCAAGTGGACTCAATTTTTATCCTAGGCAAAATTACCATTTTGCCCCTAACTTTTCCATAAATTCCCATTTCGTCCTTAGGCTCGGAAAATAAAATTTATGCAATTTGCTCCCTATTCCAAGCCTAACCAAAATCTCATTACAAAATTTACAGCAAATGTATTCATAAAAATTCAACATTTTTCTTCAATTTCACAACTTTACATTTTAGTCCCTAAATCATGTTTTCATCGAAAATCACTTTGTAAAAGTTGTTTATCTATCAACAACCTTTCATTTTCTACCATAAATTTAAAATTTTCAGCAAATACATCCATGACCCATTTTCCATACTTTGATAACTTCTCAAATTAATCCCCTAAATAGATAGATTAGACTATTCCGATTCTAAAAATATCAAAATTACTAAAAACGGGATAAGAAAACTTACCCAATTTGGCCAAGAAAGTTTCTTCTCTCTCTCCTAGGGGTTCCATGTATTATTTTGGGGAAGAATATGATAAAAATTATTTTTATTTCTATTTAATAATTTATCATCTTTTAATAATTTTGATTTCCAATTTAGTCCTTAGCCTTTTTCTAATTTTCCATGAATGAATCATCCAAAAATATCTACTAACTTTTCATTAATGGTCTAATAACCATATAAGGACCTCAAGTTTCAAATTCCATAGCTATTTAATCCCTCTAACTAATAGAATTCAACTTTTGCATTTTATGTGATTTGGTCTTTCCCGTAATTAAACACATAATCGGTAAAATTTTCTTATCAAAATTTTTACATGACATTTCTATCATATTACGGATCATGTAATAAAATAAAAATAAATTTTATTTTCGGCTCAGATTTGTGGTCCCGAGACCACTGTTCGGATTTCACCGAAATTTGGCAGTTACATCATTCAGAATATAACAAGCCGTTTGTACTGCATATCTCCAAAAAGAGGTTGGCAGCTTTGAATAACTTATCACCGAAAGTACCATGTCTAACAACGTTCGATTACTTCTCTCTACCACACCATTCTGTTGCAGAGTGCCCGACGCGGTTAATTGGGATAGAATCACATTCTCTATGAGGTACCCTAAGAACTCATCAAATAATTATTCCTTCCCCCCAATCAGACCGAGGTGCCTTTATGGGTAAACCTAGTTGTTTCTCCACTTCCGCATGAAACTCTTTAAATTTATCAAAGGTTTCTAGTGCATTAGGAATACATACCTATATATGGAATAGTCAGCAATAAAGGTTACATAATACTCGTAACCACCTCTTGCACTAACGCTCATGGAGCGACATATGTTAGTGTGCACAAGTTCTAGGGGTTTTCCAGCCCTTGTTCCTTTTGCATTAAAAGCTCGCTCAGTCATCTTACCTTCTAAGCAAGATTCACATTGTGGAAGATCAATTTATTTAAGTGAACTTAAGATGCATTCTTTCACAAGTCTAATGATTCTTTCTTGATTAATATGACCAAGTCTCAAATGCCAAAGGTACGCCTCATTAGAGTGAGAGATTTTAAGTGTTTTATTCGATATTTCAGTTTCAAGCAGTGTGTACATATTTGATTTGATAAAATAGAGATTATTTGAGAATCCATCCACTACAAATAAGATCGCGATTTCCAAATATTGTAATTTCATTATTAAAAGTCACAGTCAAGTCATCTTTATATATACATGCAACATAAGTTAAGCTTCTATTAAAACTTGGTACATAGAAAATGTCTTTTAAAATAATCTTCCTAAAATTATCAAAGTAAATATGTACATATCTCACTACTTTAGCTGCCGCATTTATCCCATTCCCAGTCCGTAACGATATGCTCTTATCTCTAAGATCTTTCGTCTCCTTAAAACCCTGTAAAGAAACTCAAACATGATTAGTGGCCCCGAATCAATGACCCAATGGTCTATTGAATCTTCCACTAAAAAAGCTTCTATCATAAAGAGTTCTATATCTTTGCCTTTTCTAGTTAGGTATTCCTTCCACTCTTTACAGTTTTCTTTGAACTACCTTTTCTTGTTGAGGAGAAGTTTATATTTAGATAAGTCTTTAGGCTTTCTTGTTCTCTTCATTTCCACTTATGGTGGCCCCAAAACCTTAGCCTTGCATTTCTTAGCGTGTTTTCCCTTCCCTTTTGAGGAAGAAGTGATAACTATATTTGCTTCTATTCTTCGGACTGACTGTCCACCATTCAACATCAACTCATAGGATTGTAACTCCTTCATAAGTTATGTAAGTGTTAGGTTTTTGTTGCCAATGTTATATGCAGCTCGAAAACCATCAAAATACTTGGACAAGCTTTTGAACATCATCTCAATTTGAGTGTTCTTATAACACCCCTAACCTATATTCGCCGCTAGAATAGGGTTACGAAGAATTACTATAAAAACGTAACTCAAATTCTTAGTTTCCAACATTTCATAATCCTTGTAAAATCCAATCAAATACATGCGTAACGTCCCTTTTTCGAGCTCTCAAGGCCTTAGAAACACTTGAGAAATGATTCGGGACTAAATCGAAAACATTTAAAATTTCATGGCAAAAGATAGAAAATTTCATACTATAAGGGTCACACGGCTGAGACACACACCCGTGTCTCAAACCGTGTGGGCATTTGAAGTAGGGACACACGGCCGTATCTTAGCCAGTGTCTGTGCTTGTGTAACTCTCTAACTTGGTTCACACGACCAAACCACACGCTTGTGTGCCAGGTAGTGTAGCTCTTTAAATTTAACCATTAAAAACCTACAGGGGACATACGACCGTGTCCCACAGTCGTATGTCACACACGGCTGAGACGCACGCCCATGTCTTAGGTCGTGTGGACAAGAAATAGGTTAAATTCAAGCCATTTCTTTCACCCAATTCAAGATCACACCTATAAGACATTTGCACATACAATCAAGCTTTCAAACATACCAAAGCATGTATATTAAGACCAATTCAATAGGTCATTTATCCATACAACCAATATGCCAAAAGGCACCTCAAACATAATCATCAAATCAACTTAAATATGTGTACATTTAGCATTTATCAACTATTTTGTTTCCATGCCAAAACATATCAGCTTTAACCCTAGTTCGGCGACGGATACGGGTTAAGAGTGTTACATTTAGTTGGTATCAGAGCTACAGTTTAGACAATTTTAGAACTAACGTAGCATATTTGAGTCTAGCTATACATGCCATAATTATGAGTTGTGATAGTGTGATGAATCTTGACAATAAAAATGTGTTTTTATATAGTAAATGGATCCCGAACGAGCCGTAGCTGATGATGTCGAAAGTAATGCGCCTGCCCTCGCGCAAGGGACAGTGCCATCTGACTCTAGACAGGCTACGAGTAGCCATGATGGAGAGGTGAGACAAGCCTTCTATCAGATGATGAATGATTGGTTCACCTAATATATTCGAACTAATCCGACTGCTCAACAACCTCCAACCCCAGCTAATCCTCCTCAAGTCCCTACTATGTCACAAGCGAATCCTATTCAGTTGAGTAAGCCTCCGGTCGATAAAATTAAAAAATATGGGGTCGAAGAGTTCTGAGCTACCACTAGTGATGAAGCTGAGAGAGCCGAGGAAGCTTCGTCTTCAGATGTTATAACTGGTACTTTTACACTTTATGATACTTCTGTGATTGCTTTGATAGATCTTGGATCAACGCATTCGTATATATGCATGAATTTAGTATCCAGTAAGACTTTGCCTGTAGAGTCTACAGAATTCGTGATTAAAGTATCGAACCCCCAGGTAAAAGTGTCTTAGTTGACAAATTGTGCAAGAACTGTCCGTTAATGTTTCGAGATATTTGTTTTCCAACCAATCAGATGTTATTACCTTTTGAAGAGTTTGATATAATTTTGGGTATGGATTGGTTAACTTTGCACGATGCAATTGTGAATTGCAAACGGAAAACTATTGATTTGAGATGCAAGAATAATGAAATAGTCTGAATTGAATCCAGTGATTTGAATGGGTTACCAGCTATAATTTCGTCAATGAAAGCTCTGAGTATTGTAAGAAAAGGTTGTGAAGCTTATTTTTCTTATATGATTGATTTGAAAGTGTCAAAAAAAGAAAATTGAATCAGTGCCTGTTGTCTGCAAATTCCCTGATGTGTTTCATGAAGAACTTCCGGGATTACCTCTGATTCGAGAAGTTGAATTTGGCATTGAATTAGAGCCCAGGACTACTCCAATTTTGATAGCTCCGTATAGAATGGCTCTGACTAAACTAAAAGAATTAAAGTCTCAGTTGTAAGAGTTGACTGATAGAGGGTTTGCTAGACCGAGTTTCTCACCTTGGGGTGCACCAGCTCTGTTTGTAAAAAAGAAAGATGGTACAATGAGAATGTGCATTGATTACCGTCAGTTGAACAAAGTGACTATCAAGAATAAATATCCTTTGCCCCGAATTGATGATTTTTTTGATCAGTTGAAAGGAGCTACCGTGTTTTCGAAGATAGATTTGAGATCAAGCTATTATCAGTAGCAAGTAAAAGACTCAGACATTCTGAAAATTGTATTCAGAACGAGGTACAACTACTATGAGTTCTTAGTTATGCCTTTCAGATTAACTAATGCACCTGCTATCTTTGTAGATTTGATGAATAGAATTTTCAGATCGTATTTAGATTGATTTGTTGTCGTATTCATTGATGACATATTGGTTTATTCGCGTGATGAATTTGAGCATGCCGAGCATTTGAGAATAGTGCTTCAGACTTTACGAGATAAGCAACTATATGTGAAGTGTAGCAATTATGAATTTCGGTTACGAGAAGTCGATTTTCTGGGCCATATAGTGTCAGCATCAGGTATCCAAGTTGATCCGAGCAAGATTTCAACTATTCTGGGTTGGAAGCCTTCGAGAAATGTTTCTGAAGGCCTTAGTTTTCTGGGACTTGTCGGTTATTATAGACGGTTCATAAAAGGCTTTTCTATGATTGCAACTCCGTTGACAAAACTGCTTTAGAAAGATGTGAAATTTGAGTGGTCAGTAAAGTGCCAGAAAAGCTTTGATCAATTGAAAGCCCTATTGACAGAAGCTCCAGTATTAGTACAACCAGAATTGGGTAAAGAATTTGTAATCTACAGTGATGGTTTGTTGAACGGTTTGGGATGTGTTTTGATGCAAGAAGGCAAAGTTATAGCTTATGCCTCGAGACAACTAAAGCCGCATGAAAAGAATTATCCGACGCACGATCTTGAGTTAGTTGCGATTGTGTTTGTTTTGAAGATTTGGCACCACTATCTGTTTGGTGAGAAATGTCACGTTTATTCTGATCATAAGAGTTTGAAATTTCTGATGACTCAGAAAGATTTGAATCTATGACAGAGAAGATGGTTAGAATTGCTAAAAGACTATGAGCTTGTTATTGATTACATCCGGGAAAAGCAAATGTTGTTGCTGATGCTTTGAGTCAAAAATCATTGTTTGCATTAAGTGCCATGAATGCTCATTTAGCTTTGTCTAATGATGGTTCAGTTTTAGCTGAATTGAAAGTGAGATCGTTGTTTTTACAACAGATTACTGATGCTCAAAAAGTTGATAATGATTTAATAGCAAAACGAGCTTAGAGTGATTTAGATTCTGATTCAAAATTCAGAGTTGATAAAGACGATTGTTTGATATTTCGAGATCGGATTTGTGTTCCGAGAAATCCAGAGTTGATTCAAATGATTTTGAACGAAGTTCACAATAGTCGTTTATCTTTTTATTCGGGTAGTACAAAAATGTATAACATTTTGAAACAGCACCACTGGTGGTCTGGAATGAAAACAGATATCTCCGATTTTGTTTCGAAATGTTTGATCTATCAGCAAGTTAAAGCTGAACATCAGGTGCCATCTAGTTTGTTACAACCAATTATAATTTCGGAATGGAAATGGGATAGAGTGACGATGAATTTTGTTTCGAGTTTGCCCCTATCTCCGAGAAAGAAAGATAGAATCTGGGTTGTGGTTGATAGATTGACAAAATCAGCCCATTTTATTCCGGTACAATCTGATTACTTGCTTGATAAGTTAGCTGAATTATACATTTCTGAAATTGTGAGATTGCATGGTGTACCATTATCTATTGTGTTAGATAGAGATTCGAGATTTACTTCGTGATTTTGGAAGAAATTGCAAAAAGGCTTTAGGTACGAAATTGTATTTCAATACTGCTTTTCACCCACAGACGGATGGTCAATCCAAGTAGATTATTCAGATACTCGAGGATATGTTGAGATGTTGCATTCTTGAGTTTGAAGGTTCGTGGGAACAATATTTGCCATTGATTGAATTTGCTTACAATAATAGTTTTCAATCGAGCATTTAAATGGCACCGTACGAAGCCTTATATGGTAGAAAATATCGTACACCTTTGTATTGGTCAGAGCTCAGTGAAAATAAGATACACGGGGTCGATTTGATAGAAGAGACTGAACGAAAAGTAAAAGTGATCCGAGATAGTCTAAAATCAGCTTCTGATCGTCATAAATCTTATGCAGATTTGAAACGAAAAGATATTGAATTTGGGATCGGTGACAAAGTGTTTTTGAATGTCTCACCATGGAAGAAAGTACTTCGATTTGGCAGAAAAGGCAAGCTGAGTCCGAGGTTCATTGGGCCATATGAGATTATCGAATGTATTGGGCCAGTTGCTTATAGATTGTCGTTACCACCTGAGCTAGAAAAGATCCACAATGTATTTCATGTATCGATGCTTCGACGATATATATCTGATCCATCACATGTGATTTCTCCATCCGAGATTGAAATTCAGTCTGATATGACCTACGAAGAAGAACCGATCCGTATCTTATCTCGTGAGAGATTAAAGAATTGAGAAACAAGAAAATTTCATTAGTAAAAGTAATGTGGCATCGACACGGTATTGAAGAGGCTACGTGGGAGCTAGAAGATACTATGAGATGGCAATATCTGAATTTGTTCAACAGTCCTAAAGGGGGAGAGTTGTAATAGTTCGGTTTAGACCCTAGTCGGAATAGTAGTTTTAGGACCACAAATCCGAGTCAAAAAATATTTTAATATTATTTTTTATGCTTATAATATGTGACATGTGTGAAAGTTTTGTATGAAAATTCGATCATTTGTGTGCTTAATTTGTGAAAAGGACTTAATCGCATAAACTGTAAAAGTGGCCTTTTATTTGTTAAAGTGCATATTTGATATGTCTTTATAAATGAAAGGTCCTTATGTTGCAATTGGACCATTAACATGGTTAATGGACATTAATGACCTTAATATATTTGATTTTATAATGTTTTATTATAAGGGCAAATTCGTAAAATCAATAATTATGTTAATTAAAATAAACCAAAAGCATGAAATAAGCCATTATATGTTCATCCATAGCTGAAATTAGCAAAGAAAAAGAAGAATAATAAGCTTTTAGGGTTCGGCTAAATAATTTGAGGATTAAGGTATGTGTTTTAATCCGTTTTTGATAATTTTTATGTTTTTGTGGTCGTTGTTTAGTAATCTATCAAGCCCATGTCTCAATTTCTGATTTTACTGATGATTTTGAGTTATGCCATTGATGAAATTATAAGTTTTGTGAAGTTAATTGTTGATAAATGGAAGATATGTTTTGGGTTAACATGTTTTGTCTTTGAATTTTTGATGAATTAGAGTAATTTGGGCTAAATTGTAAAAATGATATTTTGTGGGACTAAAATGTGAAATAAATGAAATTTAGGGGCTTATATGAACACTATGAATATTCGACCAAGCATATGTCTACAGAAATTTTGTGTATTTTGTGATTTTGTGAATTAGGGATTAAAATGTCAAAATGTCAAACTGTGAGGGCTAATTTGTAAAATGCCCTAAATATGTGTTTTTGAATTGACTTAAATGAATGTGAGTTTGAATGAGTTAAATTTGAATTGATTTAGATCAAGAACCAAAGAAAACGGAATTAGATCGGGGAAAGTCGAAAGTAGTTGAGTAGTCGATTTCGTCCGTTCGAATCCGTACGAGGTAAGTGAATATACAAATAAATGTGTTTTGAATTGAATTACTGTCGATTATATGCTATTGAACTATGATGAATGACTATATGAGTTGAGAAATATGAGACATCTGAGAAAGTATCAACAAAGTTCCGACGTCTAATTAGTCCCATATGAACCTTAGGAATAGTTAGGATACATATGTCATGACATAGGATCTGATATATGTTTTCGTATAGGACCACATCTGGGACGTTGGCATCGACTTATGATTTATGTGTAAGACCACATCTGGGATGTCGGCTTCGTATTTTATTTCGTGTAAGACCCTGTCTGAGACAGTGGTATCGATATTTAATTACAGTAAGACCACGTCTGGGACGTTGGCATTGTATGAGCTTTCCGAGTTATCTGGGTATCCTTATGCTTCCAAACGGTTCAACAAGCATCTTGAGAAATGAATGATTATATGAGATTTGTATCCAATTTAGGTACGTTCGAAATGTATACTATGGTTGAGAATAAAAGGTAAGTATATGTACAAGTAATGATATGTGTTTTAAGTATGAGAAAATATGTTATATGTGTAAATGAATTGGGAATATGTGAAATATATATGAGCTATGTGGTATGAGATAGTATTTGGCCATGGAGTATATGTAATTTGATGATGCTTTCATGTTTTGAATGATAAGTTTATTTGTATATGGCTTACTAAGCTTTTGAAAGCTTACTTTGTGTGTCTTGCACCTGTTTTATAGATATCGAAGCTACCGAAAGCTCGAGGATAGTTGAGGATCGTCACCGCACTATCGACTCTATTTTGGTACCTTTTGAAAATGTAAATATTGAAGTATGCCATGTATAGGCTAGAGGTAGTTGAGTATGTTTTATGAAGTGTATATTTAGCCATGTGATATGGCTTAATTATGGTTGAACTTATGGTTCGATTTTGGTATATGATATGTGATGCAAATTATGCCTATGTGATGTGTTCTTGAATGGTCGAATGAATTGGTCAATTTGGTAAGTTTTGGTGTGTGTTTATTTGATGATTTGGTAAGATTTTGGTATGAGAATGAATGATTTGAAATGAGGTTATGAAACAAATGTTTAGACATGATTTTGTCCTATGTTTTGGCATAATTTGGTATGGCTATTAAGCATGAAATTGGTTGATAATGTTATGACATGATTGGTGTATGTATTGGTTGTGAAATGATTGAACATTTGGTATGCAATTAATGCTTATTTGTTGTTTGTAGGGAGGACCCTTAATAGGTGACATTTTGGCCTTTGTAAATGGCCTATTTTTGCTCGCACGGGTAGAGACACGGGCATGTGTCTCAGCCATGTTGCTCGAAGGCCATTTCGAAATAAGCCTGGGCAGACTACACGGTCGCACACACGAGCGTGTGCTAGGCCGTGTGGCCAAGTCAGTTTCGACCACAGGCTAGACACACGGGCATGTGACTGGCCGTGTGACTCAAGTCAGTAGCCTCTCTAATTTTCACATGGCCTGGCACACGGGCATGTCTTGTGGCCGTGTGGACAAGTCAGTATGTATGCCCTGTTTTGCCACGTCCTAGACACACGGGCATGTCTAATGCCATGTAAGGCACACAGCCTGTTCACACGGGCGTGTGACCTGTACAACTTTGAAAAATGTTTAAGTTTTCGAAAAATTTTGTATGAGCTCGGTTTAGTGCCAACCCCTTTTTAATGCATGTTTAAGGTCTGGATGACCTATATATGAGACTCTATTGTAATGTTTGACTATGATTGTGGATGATGTATATGAATTGTTTGTAAAATGTTTCGATTTGTCCGGTAACGCCTTTAGCCCTAGTCAGTGACGAATACGGTTAGGGGTGTTACAAAACTCATCATTTAAACATTAGACATAGTCCACCAATACATGCCATTATAACCACAACCAAAGCATCAAAATCTACCGATAAAATCGATGGATAGTGTGATGGATCTCCGACTAGCTCCCAACCCGTTCTAGCTTTTGATAATCTGTAAAGTAGAGGAAGATAACTATGTAAGCAATGAATGCTTAATAAGCTCGTATAAAATTTAAGCATAATATTCCATTTTAATAATAAACTTTATTGAATAAACTTAAATCTATGCCAATGCCATAAAATTCATAAATCGATATTATCATCAACTCACAAATGAGTAAGTTTATTAATGTTTCATATATTTATCATTCATAACATGATAGGATTTTATAGGACTTAATGGATAATCATCAACCTTTCTATAAGATTATACACTTTTCAATCTACTTTCTTTTCATTCTGTTCCCAATGCTTATCATAAGTCTAAACAACATTATCAATTCCCAACTTAGTGTATTTATCCATGATATAGGTATATTCATCCATAGCATACGTAAATTTCTCACATATAGTACACCATTGAAACTCATTACTCCATTTTCATCAAATTTCATTTCAACTATGAATTTACCATTTCATTACCTTTTCTCACCCGTTTCATATGCATAACACACAAGTTATAAATATAACATCAACCATGACTACAAGCTAGTGCATTTAAACATAGAGCTTTTGGAATCAACTACATAATTAACCATTGCATAAGAAATTACGTACTTTGATTTATTCCACATTTTAATGAACATAAGCACGTTACCAATTGAGCACTTACTGTTTCAATTTATTTCATTAAGACTAAACATGATATAATTAAATCATAAACTTGGCACAAGTCCAAGCACCAACAACAACACATGTTAGCATAACTTAACATAGATAACCATTATACTTGAACATGATCTAGTTGGATTTATCATCCTTCATAACATATCATGTTTTCCATGCATCACCATTTCAATAAGTTTCATACACACATGTCTTGGTTCATATTGAACACATACAATTTCATTTGCATAACACAAAAGACATAAACATAAAATTTACCAGAGTCACAGGCTAGTGATTAAACACATAACTTAGCAATATCATCACATGGTAAGATATGGTACATAAACATAGCATCACTTAAATCATACCTTTCATAATCATGAATATTCATGCTTTGATCATTGGTACATCATACCTATCCATATTTGTCATAGTGAAGTCAATTAGAACACTTACTGGAGCTCACACAAGTGTGCTAAACAATGGTCAAAGCCATCCCTTTTGTTTAATCAATGGTCGAAACCATCACTTTTCATATTCTATGGTCGAAGCCATTCCTTTTCATATTTTATGGTCAAAACTATCCCTTTTCATATGAAATGGTTGTAACCATCCCTTTTCATATTCGATGGTCGAAACCATCCCTTTTCATATTCGATGGTCGTCACCATCCCTTTTCATATTCGATGGGCGTCGATACTTTGTTGGATTTTTCTATCGAGACATGATATGATAATATAACATGATAGAATTTAAAACAACAATTTAAAAATCTATTTAAAGGTACGAACTTACCTAGCTAAATTGCAGAAATGTCAAAGTACAAGGGCATTTTGGTAATTTTTCATTTTCATCGATTCACCACTCGATCTTGATCCAAATTAACAAATTCATTGAATTTGTTAATTTGGACAGAAAAACAATGTATTTTATGCAATTTAGTCATTTTTGACATTTTTACAAAATTGCTCCTAACATTTTACTTTTATTCAATTTAGTCCTTGAGCCTAAAACATGCAAATTAACCATTTTTAATGTCAATTCACATCAGCTGAATATTTATAGCCTCCATTTCAGCCCCTTTTTGTAACAATTTCACATCAAATCCTTATACTTTTATTATTTTAACAATTTAGTCCCTACTCAAAAAATTCATCAAAATTACTTAACAAAATACTTCTAAACAACAACTAATATTTCAAATTCATCATTTTAACATAAAAAAACCACTAGATTCATCAATGGCAACATTTAAAATCTTTAAGAATTTCAAAATCAAAGGTACGGGCTAGTTGGACCTAGTTACAACGATTTCGAAAACATAAAAATTATTAAAAATGGGTGAAAAACAACTTACCATGCATGAAATGAAACATGGCCGAACCTAGCTTCTCCAGAGCCATGGCTTTCGGTTGAAACAAAAATGAGAAAGGAAGATGACAACCATTATCTTTTACTTATGTTTTATTTTATTTACTTAGTTATCAAGTTACCATTTTAACCTTGGTTAATAAATAAATAAAACACCAATTTCATGCCCATAATTGTCCACTAACTCCTTGAATGGTTTAATTATCATTTAAGTCCCTTTTTTTATTCAATAAACCATTTAATCAATCAAATCAAATAGTGATCAAATTTTACATGTTTTACGATTTAGTCCTTTTTAATTAATTAACTATCGAAACGTTCAAATTTCTTATCAAAACTTTAATACCACCTTAATGACACTCTGTAAATATTTACGGCTCGGTTTATATAAACAAGGTCCCGATACCTCATTTTCTAAAACCACTTGACCTTAGGGACTTATCATTTGAGTTTAATTAATTATTCGAATAGCATAAATTATCGAATCAAAAACCTTTTTAAAATCACATTTGAGTTGTAAATATTAAATAATAATATTTAAGAACTTAGTCGTCAGATTTGGTGGCCCTGAAACTATAATTTTTGACACCATTGAAAAACGGGTTGTTACAATTCTGGTCTAAAATGGCCTCATTGTCGGAGGCCTCAACAAAGTAACCCATAAGAGTGATCATATGGTCTTTGACTAGAGTGTCAAGTTATTTTTAGGCATTCATCAAGCTAGTTATGGCAGAATGTTGAGCCAAGGTAGCTTGGCCTTCAAACATGTCTTCTAGCTTATCTAGAATCATTTTAGTAGTCTTATAGCTCTGCAGTTGCTTATATAGAGTACTGGTCATGCTTGCCAGTATATAGCAACGAACTATCTCATCAGACTCTTCCTAGCGTTCTTCTAGCCTCAGCTTGAGTGATTGATGGGAACTTATTATCAAGAACTATTTTAAGTTTCTCATAACTTAGGACAATTATCAGGTTCCTTTTCCATTCTTTATAATTATTTCCATTAAGTTTGTTTTCAGTAAGTATGTTCAATAAGGGAGTTGGTGTCATTTTCGAGCTGGAAATAAAACATTCATATATTAATATCTTTGTATTAAGCAAATGTTTGAAAATGTTCTACAACATTATGATACTCATTAAGATGATGCATGCATCTTACATTAAACCTTGAATACATTTTTAGGTTGTTGCAATGATAATTCTCATACCCACTGAATCAAGCCATCGTAGGGTGATCATGAAAAACTAGTAGAACATGGATTTCCATACAATTAGTACATGAACCTAATTCCTTAAGAATTCACACGTACTATTAATTGTGTAGCGTTTGGCCATCATTCTAGCTTAAGTAGAGCTTCGTGGGGAAGTTACTTAAAGAGAAGATCTTGAGTGTATAACCATCAACTCAACACCTATCACATCATCGTGGGAAAATCTCACCGAGTAGAATGCTTTGACTATTTGTCCTCTTTTGAAGATAGAATTTCTTGACTTATCCCATGATAATGCCTACCACAAGTGCTAGTCCAATTATAACTTGATCATAAGAGAATTCTTCTTACTTTTAGGAAAGCTCCTCAGTGAAATCCACAAAGCAATCTTACCGTGGGGTAGTGCACTTGCCATGCCATCATAAGAGACCATTGATGGAGGCCGTAGGTCTTGTTTAGGACCTTCTCCCATTCAATATTTTAAAAATATGCAAGGTTTTTAAATCCCAATTTCAATCATGTATAATCAATATATGCATGACAAGTACATGTAAGTACATGTGGCATTCTTTCCTAAACTTTATGACATGTATCTCATGTATGCATGACATGCTTTGGAAATTTTATAATATTCACATTCATTCATTTACAAGAGTTAATCAAACAATTTTGATTCTTCACAATTTTTCTTTTAGGGAAAAATCGAAGAAGTGAATGTGACCCGTACATCAGGTAGGTTCCTAGGAAAGGGAGGTGAGTTGTATTTGACCACTTAAAAACCAAGCCTTTCCTTGCCAGATCCAATTTTAGGCATGCACCTTCTTATTACCACACTTCTCACGGTAATCAAATAACCTAAAGAAGTGAATGAAACAATACAACATATGTATTTTCTCATTACCACACTTCTTATCTTTAATAGTTCAATTATGGATAATATCATACATATATATATCACAATTATATCATAAATAATTATTAAATAGATATACAAAGAGATGGGTAATAAATAAAATTGCCAGCCAAGATTTTCATGGTTCTAATTCTAGAAAATAAATGAAAAATAAAAATTACATAGTTTTTCATCACTAGAAATTCCTTGTGTCTTTGACCGCCATCTCTCCATCTTCTTCTCGTCATGGACTCATTTTGGAGAAATTACATTTATGTCCTATGTCCATTTCTGGCTCACAAGAATTCTATAAATAAAAATAATCTTACGTGGAGATGATAGTCCACGGTCTATTTACTAAGAACCACAATCTTGGCAAAAAAATAAATTATATAACAAATATATATAATATTGCATTCATTCACATAAATTCCCCTAAACATGCGAATAATTATAAGAATGTTGCATCTTATCAAATATTAATCAAACAAGATAGAGAGAGATTCCGTTTCTGTTTACACCATAAACATAACACATGTAACACCCCTATCCTGACTCCATTGTAGATTAAGGTTACAAAGTGTTATCGAGCTAAATAGAACATTTAGCTTCATTTCAAAAAAAATTCAACAAACAAAATTACAAACATATATAAACGAATCAATTTAAGATATAAATATACTTATATGCCTTAATTTGGGCTTACGGGGCCCTAAAAACAATTTAAGAACAATCTAGGGTCAAATCAAAACAAATTAGAAGATTTCAAAAACACTTGAAAATTTTCAAAATAGGGGTCACACGACCGTGTTGCAGGTCGTGTGCTAGACCGTGTAACAAACTATTTTGGCTCACACGGCCGTGTCACAAATCGTGTGGATATTTACCTAAAAACAATAAATACACACAGCTGTGTAAGGTGACCGTTTGTGGCACACGATCGAGTGACAATCCATGTGCATCATTTCTAACCACTAAAACAAGTAAATTCATGCACCATTTCTTGCAAAACCAGACATGCCATACCTAGTTCATTCCCATGGTTCAAAAACACATTCAAATCACTAATTACTTGTGAAAATTTCATTCATCGTATACCTAACCAATATGCCATTCAAAGATACCACAATTAAAGACCATTCATTCACTAACATAACCAAATAACACATGACATTAACCATTTACATATGCTCAAACATCAACCAAAATGACCAAAGCATAAACATACTAAAAAATCACCATTCCAAAGTGTTTACATGTAACTCTTGACTATTAGGAATCAACCTAACCAAAAACATTTCAAACATACACATTCAAACCATGCATGTCAGTAGGTACACCATTATAGCATAGTATTTACATTTTTACAACAAAACACCTATATACATGCCACATCCCAAAACAAGATACAAAAGCTACCAAAATTGCTGGATACTGTGAGCTTCCAATTGTTCCACCCGGTCAGTCCGCAAACTTGTCAACTACGAAATAACATAAATGAAACAAGCAAGCTAAATAAGTTTAGTAAGCTCATAGTATAAACATCAAATTAACTTACCTTAATCAAAGTAAACACTTAAAGAGATAATTTATAATTCCACTCACATTAGTAATTGCTCACATATTTAAGTATATCAAAACAACTTCCATCTCAAAGAACTTACTCATACCATAAATCACATTTCCTCAATGTAAAAATCCATACATGTAACTAAGAATTCAATAACATGTTTTTCACTTACCAATACTATGAATATACAATAACATATAAGTACATAAATAGGTTGTAATTTAATTATTACATAGCTCGATGAACTAGTAACTTGACTTGGATACTCGGGTAACTACACCACACCAAAAGCATCATAAATGAGTAACAAAGGCATCAAAGTGCAAACAAAGGCATGATAGTGCAATTAGAGGCACCAAAGTGCAAATAGAGACACTGACGTGTAACAGAGGCACCGAAGTGCAAACCTGTACAAGCGCACATACTGATCCATTGGCATGCCAAATGTATCCTAAACGTTTACTATGTTCAACCGGGCATTTCATGTAAACTCATTACTACTAAACATATTCACCATTCAAAGGCACTTCATCAATTTGGTACACATACTATAATTCGATGTATTATAGTTAATAAAATGCAATTTCAAGAATTGCAACCATTAAATATTCATTCCCTTACGTACTCAATTGCAAAAATAGATATCATATAGGTAACCGATAAAATTTCTCATATATGAATACAATTAACTAGAAAAATAATAACATAATAACTATAAGTTTACATTTACATATTAAAACACTATGAACTTACCTATGATTCACTTTCCGTTAACACACAGAGACTACTCCATAATTTTTCCTTTTCCTCTAATTTTGTGTTTTTGATTTGAGTCTTGATCTATATAGTACTTAAATGCAATCTATTAAATTCACACACATTTCACACTCAATTTAATGCATACGACCCTTAACTTTTTATTATTTACACATTTTCCCTAATGTTTTACATTTCTCATAATCTAGTCCCTATACTCAAAATTCAAATTTAACAAAATTTTACAACTTTTATATACTAGTCGAATTTCACTCTAGACTAGTAAAATCCTTAAATTTTCATAATTTAAAAAATTTCCATTTAAAATTAATATTTTTTCAATTTAATCCCTTAACTAATAATTAACAAAAACCACTTAATAAACTAATTCTAGTTCATAAACAAAGCTTCTATTTCAACAATTAACATCCAAAATAAAAAGTATTCATCAATGGTAACATCTAAAATCTTTGACAATTTCAAAAATGGAGCTATGGGTTAGCTAGACCTATTTGTAACAATCACAAGAACACAAAAAGTACTAAAAACGGGTAATAATTTCTTAACATGCAAGAGCTACAAGCTTGCCAAAACCACAACCTCTTCAATGGTGTTTTTAACCTTCATTTTCGGTGGAACAATCCACTAAGGAAGAAGATAAATGTTCTGTTTTACTTGTTTCTTTAATTAAAATTATTAAATTACATATTTACCCTTTAATTAAACATATATTATAGCTACATTGTATCCTTAACATTCCATTTATATACATAATAGACTAATTACATCATAAGTCCTCTTTCTTTTAATATTTAAGCTATCAAATCAATACAATTCAATAATTACTAACTTTTGTGTCTTTCACAATATAGTTCTTTTTATTCAATTAATTAACTAAACATTAAAATTTCTTTTCCAAAATTTAATTTTACAACTCTCTCCCTAAAGAAATTTTCGTCCTTGAAAATCTTACCAGAGAAAAGGTTCGAAAATTGAGATATCATGGTTTCTTCCGTTTCCCAATGTAACACCCCTAACCCGTATTCGACGCCTAAATAGGGTTACGAGGCATTACCAGACAATTTATCCCATTCACATACATTTATACATTCATAATAAAAATCCATTCACAATGTCCCTAATAAGGCTCTACGAGACCTTAAAACATGCTTAAGAATGGTTCGGGACTAAACCGGTGACATATAAAAATTTCTGAAAACTTAGAAAAAATTTACATTCATAGATCACACGCCCGTGTAAGCAGGCCATGTGCCTCACACGACTACCGGACACGCCCGTATCCTAGGTCGTGTGAAAACAGAGCATACATACTAACTTGCACCACACGGCCGGAGACACGCCCGTGTGCTTGGCCGTGGGAAAACTAGAGGGGTTAATGACTTGGGTCACACGGCAAACCCCACGCCCGTGTGTCTAGCCCGTGTACCATTCAAATTGGCCATACACGCTCATATGCCAAGGCTGTGTGCCTCACACAGTCATCAGACAGGCCCGTGTGTCTAAGCCGTGCTCGAGACTGACTTAAATTCGTAGGGCTACCCCAGGGGACACACGTCTATGTAACATAGCCGTGTGTCGCACATGGCTGAGACACACGCCCGTGTCTCTACTCGTGTGGATAAAAAAATAGGCTATTTGAAAAGCCAATTTGCCACCCTTTTCTCATGCATACATAGCTACCAAATTGGTATCATTTCAATCCATATATAAGCAACCAAAACATGCTATTCCAAACACATAACAAGCTGTCTATCATCAACCAATTCAACCACTAAGTTCCATATACAAATATACCAAAACAAGCCAACATATATGGCATTATAAGCATCATATAGACCACTTATCAAGCACATAACTTAAGCCAACTTAAATGGTTAAAACATACCTACACTTACATAATTAACAAGCCAAAATCACATGGCTAACATCATAATTCAAGACATACCAAAATGACACTAGCCTATACATGCCATATACCATATATACAAAGCTTCAAATGTACCAATGAGTTGATTCGATAGTGTGATGATGGTTCCCGGTGATCCTCGATGTCCAAGCTAGCTTCGATACTCTATAAAACAAAGACAAATATCACACACTAAACTTCATAGCTTAGTAAGTTCATACCAAATATACTTAACAGTTCATATAATACAAAACATCAATTAATAAACACTTAGTAGTTCTTATATCATCATTCAATTCTAATCCACCACTATTTAACATGTATATACAAATTCATCAAGCTTCATACACATAGTATTAACTACCACATAGGCATCATACATACCTGAACTTTCCCGTATTTATTTATTTCATTCTCACCTCTTTGTTCAATACATTAATTCGTTCGGAAGTCTTTCAATGCTTTAAGAATTCGCACACTTAGTGCATCAGTGATTAGCCGAAGCTATAACGATCTCGCACACTTAGTGCCATCACATTAAATCGAAGCTATCTCAGTTTCACACGCTTAGTGCCTCATATAGCTGAAGCTATTTCAATTCGCACACTAAGTGCTATTTATAGCGGAAACTATTTTGAAACGCACACTAAGTGCCAAACATAATCGATTTATCGTCGTACGCAATCATAGTCACATATATACAATTTATCCATTATTTAAGCATTAAAAACATAATTATAACTTCATTTATCACATACGAACTTACCTCGTACTCGAAACTGACGAATCGGATCAATTACTCGATAACCTTCGATTTTTCCCGATCTAAATTCGATTCCTTTCTTTCTCGATTTATCTAAATTCAAAATTAACTCTTTTACTCCTCAATTCATTCGATTTCATCCAAAACACACAATTTGGGAAATTTTGTACATTCACCCCTATAATTTCACATTTTTCAATTTAGTCCCTATTTCATAAAAACATAATTTACAACAACTTCAACTAAACCGAAGCTAGCCGAATATCTATAGGCTCCATATCAGCCCATATTTATCAATATTTCACACATTTAACAACACATTTTACACTTTTCCCAAATTAGTCCTTTTTATGAAATTTCACTAAAAATCACTTTACAAAACATGATAATCTATCAACAAATACTCATTTTCTATCATCAAACATTCAAGAAATCAAGCATTCATCACTAGCAACATTCAAAATCATCAACACTTTCAAAAATTGAAGCATGGGCTAGCTAGTACTCAAAGCAACGATCACAAAAACGTAAAAATCATCAAAAATTGAGCAAAATAGACTTACCGATTTAATCATGCAATGGCCGAATGTTAGAAAGCTTCAATGGCTTCTTCTTCTTTTGTTATTCGATTGAAGAAAGATGAATGAAACCATATTTTTTATGTTTTTATTTTATTAATAATACATTAATACATAGTTTACATTTTTACCCTTGGTTATTAAACCATTTAATCATAAAAAATTACGCTATTTATGTCCATTAACCTTATCAAAGGTCTAATTACAACATAAGAACTTCTCATTTAATAAGCCATAGCAAATAGACACATTTATCATATAGAATGTAACTTTTGCATTTTACGCGATTTAGTCCTTTTATCAAATTGGCTGTTAAACAATAAAATTAGCTCACCAAATTTTCACACATACATAATCTAGTACTATAAACACATAAAATAATATTAAATAATTTTTTGATATCGGATTTGTGGTCCTGAAACCACTGTTCTGATTTAGCTAAAATCGGGCTGTTACAACTCTCCCCCCTTAGGGATTTTCGTCCCCGAAAATCTTACCAGTGAATAAGTTTAGATATTGCTTTCTCATATCATCCACGGGTTCCCATGTAGCTTCTTTAACCCCGTGTCGATGCCACAATAATTTTACTAACGCTATTCTTTTATTTCTCAGCTCTTTAATCTCACGAACTAAAATCTATATCGGTTCTTCATCATAAGACATATCAGGCTGAATTTCAACCTCAGTCGGGGAAATGACATACGAATGATCTAATCTGTATCTTCATAGCCTCAATGCATGAAATACATTATGAATCCTTTCTAACTCAGGTGGCAACAACAATCTATAAGCAACCGGCCCAATACGTTCGACAATCTTATACAGCCCAATGAATTTCAAACTTAACTTGCCTTTACGACCATCAAAGTATTTTCTTCCATGGAGATACTTTCAGAAACACTTTATCTCCGATCTGAAACTCAATATCTCTTCTTTTTAAATTTGCATAAGATTTCTGACGATCCAAAGCTACTTTCAGACTATCATGGATTACTTTTACTTTCTCTTTAGTCTCTCTGATCAGATCAACCCCGTGAATCTTATTCTCACTAAGTTCAGTCCAGTACAACGATGTTCAACACTTCTGACCGTATAAAGCTTCGTATGGTGCCATCTTAATACTCGATTGAAAACTGTTGTTATATGCGAATTCAATCAACGGCAAATACTTTTCCCACGTACCTTCGAATTCAAGAATACAACATCTAAACATATCCTCAAGTATCTGAATAACTCGCTCGGATTGACCATCCGTCTGCGAATGAAATGCAGTATTGAAATGTAAATTTATACCCAATGCCTCTTGTAGTTTCTTCCAAAACCTTGATGTGAACCTTGGATCTCTATCCAAAACAATAGATATAGGTACTCCGTGTAATCTCACAACCTCAGAGGTATACAACTCAGCAAGCTTGTCAAGTGAATAATCTGTATGCACTGGAATGAAATGTGCCGATTTTGTCAATCTGTCAACTATAACCCACATCGTATCTTTCTTTCTCAGAGATAAGGGCAATCCCGACACAAAATCCATAGTCACTTTATCCTTTTTCCACTCAGGAATCATAATCGGTTGCAATAATCCTGAAGGCACTTGATGTTCAGCTTTAACTTGCTGACAAATCAAGCATTTAGAAATGAACTCTGAAATGTCAAGTTTCATACCATTGCATCAATATAACTGTTTCAAATCATTATACATTTTCGTGCTTCCAGGATGAATAGATAAATGATTACTATGTGCTTCATTCAAAATCATCCGAATCAACTCTGAATTTCCCGAGACATATATTCGACCTCTGAATCTCAAACAATCATCAGCGTCAACTTGAAACTCTGAATCAGGGTTCAAATCACATTGAGTTCGTTTTGCCAACATTTCATTATCAACTTTTTAAGCTTCACAAATCTGCTGTAAAAACAATGGTCTTGCTTTCAATTCAGGTAAAATCGAGCCATCCTCAGATATAGCCAACTGAGTGTTCATTGCACGTAGAGCAAACAAAGATTTTTGGTTTAAAGCATCAACAACATCATTCGTTTTTCCCGGATGGTAGTCAATTATTAACTCGTAATCTTTTAACAATTCTAGCCATCTCCGCTGTCGCAAATTCAAATCTTTC
The DNA here is from genome assembly GCA_025698465.1 of Gossypium longicalyx. Lineage (NCBI taxonomy): Eukaryota > Viridiplantae > Streptophyta > Magnoliopsida > Malvales > Malvaceae > Gossypium > Gossypium longicalyx. Next base: position 72,869,896 of record CM046998.1, on the reverse strand, counting down.
TAATTCATCAAATATTTCAAACTCTTATGATCTGAATAAACATGACATTTCTCACCAAACAAATACTGACGCCAAATCTTCAACGCAAATACAATGGCTGCTAACTCTAAATTGTGCGTCGGGTAATTCTTTTCTTGCGACTTCAACTGTCTCGAGGCATAAGCTATGACTTTGCCTTCCTGCATCAAAACACAACCCATATCATTTAATGATGCATCACTATAGATTACAAATTCTTTACCCGATTCTGGCTGTACTAACAGTGGAGCTTCAGTCAAAAGAACCTTTAGTTGATGAAAACTTTTCTGACATTTCTCGGACCATTCAAACTTTACATCTTTCTGAAGCAATCTCGTCAATGGAGTTGCAATCATTGAAAAGCCTTTCACAAATCGTCTATAATATCCAGCTAGACCCAGAAAACTACAGACTCTAGAAACATTTCTCAGAGGCTTCCAATCCATAATCGCAGAAATCTTGCTCAAATCGACTCGAATACTCGATACTGATACGATATGCCCCAAAAAACCAACCTCACGCAACAAGAATTCACATTTACTAAACTTTGCATATAATTGTTTATCACGCAGAGTCTGCAATAAGATTCTCAAATGCTCGGCATGCTCAGTTTCATCTCTCGAATATATCAATATGTTATCAATGAACACAACAACAAATCGATCTAGGTACGGTCTAAAAATCCAGTTCATTAAGTCGATAAAGATAGCAGGTGCATTCGTTAGTCCGAAAGGCATAACCAAAAATTCATAATGACCATACATTATTTTAAATGTAGTCTTTGGCACATCAGAGTCTCTAACTCGTAATTGGTAATAACCCGATCTCAAATCTATTTTTGAAAACACAGTAACCCCTTTCAATTGATCAAACAAATCATCAATTCGTGGTAGAGGATATTTGTTCTTGATCGTCACTTTGTTGAGTTGTCTATAATCTATACACATTCTCATAGTACCGTCTTTATTTTTCATAAACAACATAGGAGTACCCCAGGGCTAGAAACTCAGTCGTGCAAATCCTCTATCGGTTAATTCTTGCAATTGAGTTTTTAATTCTTTTAACTCTATCGGAGCCATTCTGTACAGAGCTATCGATATCGGTGTTGTACTCGGCATTAACTCAATGCCAAACTTAACCTCTCGGATCGATGGTAAACCCGGTAACTCTTTAGGAAACACATCTGGATACTCACATGAAACTGTCACTAATTCAATCTTCTTTTCAGTCACTTTTGTATCAAGCACATAAGTTAAATAAGCTTCACAACCCTTTCTCACATATTTCTGAGCTAACATCGAAAAATAACTGCTAGCAAACCATTCAAATCATCTGATTCAATTCGAATCATCTCATTATTATGACATCTCAAGTCTACTGTCTTTCTTTTGAAATTCACATCATCATCATGCAACGTCAGCCAATCCATACCTAGAATTATATCAAACTCATCAAATGGTAACAACATTAAATCAGCCGAAAAACAATTATCTCGAATCATCAATGGATAGTTCTTGCACACTTTATCAACCATAACACACTTGCCTAAGGGATTCAATACTCTAATTACAAATTCAGTAGACTCTACAGGTAAAGTCTTACTGGATACTAAATTCACACATATATACGAATGAGTTGATCCTTGATCTATCAATGTAATAACTTTAGTATCATAGAGAATAAAAGTACCGATAATAACATATGGAGATGACGTTTCTTCACGAGCGCGAATTGCATAAGCTCGTGCAGGTGCTCTAGCATCAGATCTTGTAGTAGTGTCTCATGTCACACCTCTACCACCACTCACATTGCCCAAATTTCTGGGTGGTCTACCTCTAGCTGCAGTGTTACTCGGCCTCGAGTTCTGAACATTATCTTTTTCAACTAACTCTAGACAATCTTTAATAAAGTGATCTTGTGAACCACAACTGTAACAAGTTCTATTATTACTTTTCCCCCAACAATCTCCATAATGCCGTCTTCCACATTGTTGATACTCGAGCTTAACATCTTTTACGTTACCAACACTCGATATCGATGTGGCTTGAGCTTTAGGGTTGGTGTATTGCTTTCCATGATCTCTATTCTGATATCCCACTGAAGTTGTCAATCGATTAAAATAATCTTTAGATTTCTTCGATGAAGAATGATAAGATTTATTCATTGATCTCTTCCTCGAATCTCTTACCTCTGAATTAGCTTTTCTCTTTTCTTTGCTGAGATCTTCGGCTTTACAAGCCTACTCAACCAATACTACAAATTCTTTCAGTTCAAGTATCCCAACTAACAACTTTATATCTTCATTCAACCCGTCAACAAATCTTTTACACATGATTTCCTCAGTAGACACATATTCCTGGGCATATTTGCTTAACCGTACAAATTCTCTTTCATACTCAGTGACAGTCATTCAGCCTTGTTTCAATTCTAGAAACTCTTTATGTTTCTGATCAAGAAATCTCTGGCTTATGTACTTTTTCAGAACTCAGTCTGAAAGAATTCTCAGGTAACCCTTTCTCTAGGAACCACCAATGTCAATGTTTTCCACCAGTGATATGCATTATCTCTAAGCAAAGATACTACGCATTTGATACATTCTTCCGAAGTACAAGATAATTCATCTATAATAGTCTATTTTCAGTGAAATCGGAACAGTGGTTTTGTGACCACAAATCCGAGCTAAAAAGAAAATTTTATTTTAAAATTATAGCATGGTCTATATTATGATAGGAAGGTTGCATGAAAATTTTGATAAGAAAATTTTATTGATTTTGTAGTTAATTGATTAAAAAAAATGCATTTTCGGGACTCCGTTCCGGTAAATTGAATTTTATTTTAAAATTATAGCATGGTCTATTTTAAAATGCATTTACGAAGTTAGTTGTGTGGTTAATTAGGTTTTGGATAGGTGAATTTGTTAAATTAGGAGTAATTGAGTGGAAGGGCTAGATTGAATATAGGGTAAAAGTTGAATAATAGAATAGAGAAAATTCAAGGGACTAAATAAGAAATTACACCATAAATTGACTTGTGTGTGGTAAAAATAATTTTCATGTGTATAAATAATATAGATATATTAGTAATTATTATATATTTACTTATAATTTAAGTAAAATATTATTTTATTATTTTATTATATTAATTAAATAAAGTAAATAAAATAAATTAAAAATTATGACAATTATGTAGTAATAATAATGTAAATGTGTAATAAATACATATGTACATTTGTAATACATATATGTATATACTTATTATTTAAGTAATATAGATATTATAATATAATAATATAGCTAAAATATAATAAACATAAACTAAATAAATAAACAAAAGAAACCAAAAAAAGAAAAAGAGAAAAAAGAAGAACATAATAGAAATGAAAAACAAGGGAGAAAGAAAGAAAGGGAAAAGGGAAAGAAAGAAAATGGAGAAATTAGGGTTTAAGGTTTCAAGTTCAATTGGTAAGCCAATTTAGGTAAAGGATTAAATTGAAGAATAAATTAAAAGTTTTGTGTAAAAGGGACTAATTTGTAAACTTCTGAAATTTAAAGAAAAATTCTGAATCTTATGAAATATAAGTGCTGTAAATGTGAGATGTAAAAATAAAATAGGCTTGGAACAATGATTAATTTGCATAAATATTAATTTTCGAGCCTAGGAACAAAAATAGAAATTATGAAAAGTTTAGGGGCAAAATAGTAATTTTGTCTAGAACATGAGTTGAATTCAAATGAGTATGAAATATGTTGAATTGATGTTAAATTTATTTATATAGACCCGAAAAGATCGAAAAAAGAAAGTGATCGTGGAAAAGAAAAGATACCGGATTAAAAGAATTTTGATTACAAGTTGCTATCGAGGTAAGTTCGTATAACTTGAATGAGTATGTAATTATGTTAATTTAAATGTTGTATTGTATTGTATATGATGTATGAAATTGAATTTATGAATTATATAGATGTGAAATGAAAGAAATGATACATGTTTGGAAATTAATAAATGGGTGAAATTCCGTTTGAATATTGGTGATCGATGGATAAATGGAAATTTCCCGAAATAAATGAGGTTTTGCATGTGTTGCAGAAATGGATTGAGCTCGGATAGAAAATCTGGAAAAAGCCTTCTCAAGAATTAAAAGTGAATAGGATTTATTCCTGATTCACTAAAAGAAATTAAAGTGAATAGGATTTATTCCTGATTCACTATACATATATATATATAAAATGGATAGGTTTTGTTCCTGATTCACTATAAATATATATAAAGTGGATAGGATTTGTTCCTGATTCACTATGGTAACTTAAGGTGAATAGGATTTTCCTTAAAATGGTAATCCTTATTCGCTACGGTTACTTGATATGTAACTCGAGAGAGTGCTTGATGATTTAACATCCTAAGGGCTAAATCCTGGATTTGAATTGACGAGATATGGAAATGTACACTTTGTGTGTACTACTAGAAAATCCATCGATAATTCCAATGATTCAACAAATGAGATAGTAAAACGAGACATGAGAAATATGAGATGGAATGAGAAAAAAACATGACGAGCTCATCTATGCCTATTGGTACGTTTGTTACTAACATGTTTGATTGAAATGTTTATGAATAAGAAAATAGCCAAAATGAATGGAAATTATGCTTTTATATGATTTAAATGTTAAATATGATTGGTAAGTTTAATTCATGTTATATGAACTTACTAAGCATAAATATGCTTATTAGGTTTTATTTTCCTTGTCTTATAGTGCTTGAAAGCTCGGAAGAAGTGGAAGACGGGCCGGAGACTTCATCACACTATCATTCTGTCAATTTTGTTATAATGGTTTACTTATTTTGAAAACGGCATGTATAGCTAAATTAGTGAAATAATAAATGTTACACAATGTTTGGAAGTTAGCCATTGGTATGGCTAGCAATGATATATATATAAACATATGAGTTCATAAGGTTATAAATGGTTCTCATACACACATGGATGAAATAGTATAAGTATGGTAAGGAAAATATGCATATTGATGTGCCATATGGTATATTAATTAAGGATATGTGATATTGTGAATGTGGTTACTTTGGTAAGTTTGGGTAATAGGTTTTTGTGATGTTAAAGTAGAGTTTTCTTACATGAGGAACTATGTTCATAATATGATAGTGAAGGAAAATAAAAGGGAGTGATGAGAAATATTGTAGTGAAAGGAAATAAAGGTGTTATAAACTTAGTCATTAATATTTTGCACTGAAACAGTCTTACATAATAGCTGTAGTCTAATTTTTAAAAATCACCAAAAATTGTAAAAATTAATTTATAGGTTAAATAAAATATGAATTTAAAGGTTATTGAGTCTACTTTCTTATAAAGGAAACGATGTAAGCAAAATAATTTCATATTAGAAGATATTTGAATTTGTGCAAGACAAGGTCAGAATGATTTTGAAATCCCCTGTTCTGATTTTAGAAAATCATTAAAAATTGTAAAAAAATAATTATGAGTTATAATTTATATTATTAAAATCCTTGATGAGTCTATTTTCAGAATAAATAAACAGAAACATTATTCGAATCTCGTACTAAGAGATAATTAATTTTTAGTTAAGAGGGGTCAGGACTATTGGACAGCAAATCAAGGGTGAATTTAAAGAATAAAATGTACTTTTTGGCTAAACGAAAAATTATGAAAATTTTATGATAAGAAGATATATGAGTCTAGTTTTGGAAAAAATTTGCGGTTCTCAATTTGAAGTTCTGTAGCTCAAGATATAAATAATTTAATGACCATGACTCAGGTGGACAATTTTGTTATGAACATAGGAAAATTTTGGAATTATGTATAGTTATTCTGTAAACTTCGGTAACATCTTGTAACCCTATTCCGGCGTCGGATACGGGTTAGGGGTGTTATATTTTCAAATAATCTGATCGTGTTCTCTACCCAGAACTCAGCCCTCTCAGCATCATCATCTATTGTATCCCGAAACTCTTCAGCCCCATGTTTACGAATCTTATCAACAGGTGGGTTACTCAATCGAATCGAATTTATCACTTGTGGTACAATTGGGACTTGTTGAGGAATAGGCGGGGGTAGAGGTTGTTGAGCAGCCGGATTCATTCATACGAATTCTGTGAACCACTCACTCATCATTTGGAAGAAGGCTTGCTTAGCCTCTCCTCCCTGACTACTAGAAATAGGCCTAGAATCGGCCGGCGCTGCCCCTTGAGTGGGAGTGAACGCATTACTTTCAACATCGTTGGCTATTGCTCGTTCGGGATCCATTTACTACATAAAAATACATTTTAACTATCAGGAATCATCACACTATCGTAGTTTATATATATGACATATATAGCTAGACTCTCACTCGCTACGTTAGTCCTAGAATCGACTAAACCGTAACTCTGATACCAATTAATGTAACAACCCTAACCCGTATCCGACGCCTGAATAGGGTTACGAGGCATTACCGGACAATTCATCTCATTCATATACATTTATACATTCATAATCAAAGTCCATTCACAATGTCCCTAATAAGGCTCTACGAGACCTTAAAACATGCTTAAGAATGGTTCAGGACTAAACCGATCACATATAAAAATTTTCGAACACTTAGAAAAATTTTACATTCGTAGGTCACACGCTCGTGTAAGCAGGCCGTGTGCCTTACACGACTACCAAACACGCCCATGTCCTAGGCCTTGTGAAAACAAAGCATACATACTGACTCCCGTGTGCCTTGGCTATGGGAAAATTGGAAGGGTTAATTACTAGGGTCACACAGCCAACCACACGCCCATGTGTCTAGCCCGTGTACCCTTTGAATTGGCCACACACGCTCATATGCAAGGCTATGTGCCTCACACGCTCATCAGACACACCCGTGTGTCTAAGTCGTGCTCGAGACTGACTTAAACTTGTAGGGATACCCCAAGAGACACACGGCCGTGTAACATAGCCGTGTGCGACACACACA